>PRKT01000659.1:168220-238911 GCA_003671525.1 Saccostrea glomerata
CTCTTTTTATATCTCTTTTGTCTTTTAACATATGCAAACAGTCTTTGCATCATTAATATGTACTATTAAAACTATTTCAAAGATTTCATTCTTGTTCCCCAAGATTGACCCTATCAAAAGTTATTGCCCCTTATGTGAAAAACATTTTTATCACTACTACTTCATAACTGTAGACCGTAGAGGCATGAAATCTTCACAGATGTCTTAAGGGTCTTTAGGCACACCTTCATTGTATAAGTACTAAAGGATTTAATGACCCCTTATATGAGTTATTGCCCTTTACCTTCTTTGCACTTAATATTTAAACTTATAACTATAGAACTAAAAATCATAGAGGCATGGGGTCAATTGCAATATGACCCTTGACCTTTGACCTTGAAGATCTGATCAAGGTCAAAGGTCAAGGTCATTTCAATTTTTTTTTAATTTTCATTTTCTTATTTTAAGCCATTTTCCTTAAAATTAAATTAGAGAGTAAAATATAAAGCTATAAGAAATTTAAAAAGGTGGAAAGACCTCTTATTGTTCTGTGAACAATAAGTCTCCTAGTTATTAATGATGTTGTTTATGATATTCGGACAATCATTTGACCTTAGACTTTTGTGCTGCTTGTTTATACTTCACAACAGCTGTTGTGTGTACACATTTTATCTGCAATATTAAGCAGTTGTGTGTGTTTATCTTATTGGTTTCTCACATTATTATGCTTAAAGTTCCTGTTATTGGTGACCCTTGCTTAGGGTCGCTCGCAGGTATACTCGACAGGGGAAGCATATGTGAGTGTGGTTGAACAATTGCTCATTTGATTTGTGCCTTTGTTCTCTATTATGTTGCATAAAATATTATGCATTTACGGTTGCTCACATTCCAACTCTGTTGTCTATTGTGGGTGTGAGCCTTCTATAAGCTCGTGGCACACGGTTTTCGGGTCTTATTATTTTCCGAATATTGCTTAACCTTAAAGGTATTTACAAGTAATGGGTGCTAAAGATTTGAACAAAACTTTATTTGATTGTGTCTACACTTTGTTTAACTTAGGTGACCATGCCTAGAGGGAGAAAACGTGTGCATGCAGGTGAGCCCAAAAGACCAAGATGGATCAAATACTAAACGGGCGCGTTCTTCAAAGAAGGCAGCTCCGCCCAATGCACCTAACCCGTGTGTCCCTGAACAACACTCATTGGTTCCCTCTCAACACGTAAATGTACCATCCGCAGACGAAATTGCAGCAGCCCTTCTTAAGAAAATTCAAAATCCTACTGTTATTAATGAGCCCGTCTCGTCAACCCAGTCTGTGTCTGCTTCTTCAACAACGCCTGGCATCTACCATCCAAACTTACAACCTGTCACTAGCCAGCCGCCCCAATGTTACACCTATGCCGCAAGATCTGCTGTCTTTAATTGGCAATCTGTCCTCACGCTCTTCGATCAGCCAACCTGTACCATCAACCACCACTGACAATAATTTACCATCTGTTAGTTCCGTCGAAGGTAGTACCTGTACCACAATGCCTTTAAATTTCAGCAACATTTCTCTTGTAAAAATGCTTTACCATTAGCTTATCATGTAAGCGACAAGCTTAAGAATTCTGTTTTCGATGATGTATATGTAGACTTTGCCGCCTTGTTACCACACGTCAAGCGACCTGACGAAGTACATAATATTTCGTCAGGTGTCAAACTTCTACCCAACTGCCACTCAATCCCTATAAAGACACTGTTCAATGTCCATCAATGGAACAATGCGTTTGATATTTACATGTCCCTATAAATTACAAAATACCCATCGCTCGCTTTAGACCTGATAAAGTATGGAAACAACATAAGAAAATTGGCATTCGACTACGGTTTCCAGGCGGCAAGGTTTTATGACGAAGAATTTAGAAAACTTCGTCAAGTCCACAAACTTGAGTGGTCAGTTATGCATGATGAATTTTGGCGAGTGGCTACAAGCCAGAACAATTCTGGCGTTTACAACGTCTTCTCTAATTCAAAGCGCGGCAGAACCCCCTTTCATTGGAGGCTCCAGCAGAGACCAGACTACCCAAAAGGTTTCTGCTGGAGATTCTGCACTACAGGGCACTGTGGTTTCAAAGAGTGTAAACTCAAACACCTGTGTGTACACTGTGGCAAAAAGCATGCCACAGACACATGTAGCTCTGCAAAGAAATCACAAATTTCCCCCAAATCTCAGAACATTAGTGAAGTTTGATAGACTAGCGTATCATCTTAATGGATACAATAAATTTGACAGAGATTTTTTACTCTCGGGTTTTTCCGTTGGATTTCGTATTGGTGCTGGACCTTCCGTACAGTCAGTTTTGAAATGTAGAAATCATAAAAGTGCTATTGAGAATCCTGAAATTGTCTGGGGAAAAAAATAAGGAAATAAAATTAGGTCGATATAGAGGCCCTTATGATCAACCCCCCTTTCGAAATTTTGTTTGTTCACCTTTAGGTCTGGTTCCTAAAAAAGAGGTAGAAAAATATCGCGTCATTCATGACTTGTCCTTTCCTAAAGGAGCGTCTGTTAATGATTCAATTCCACGAGAGTTTTGTTCTGTCTCTTACGAAAACATAGAGACTGTTATTGGGTTAGTTCAATCACATGATTTTAATTCGCTTATGGCAAAAGCAGACATTGAGGACGCATTTCGTTTGCTTCCTATCCACCCTGATGATTATCATTTACTTGGCTTTGTAAATATTACTATGACACATGTTTACCTATGGGTTGCTCATCTTCATGTCAGCTTTTTGAGAAATTCTCATCAGCACTCCATTGGTAGGCATATCACATCTTCTGGATGACTTCTTCTTCGTCGGTAAACAAAATACTAGTGTTTGTGCACACTCGTTAGATCTATTTTTAGAATTATGTAACGATATTGGGGTACCGATTAAGAATGAAAAAACTCAGTTATTACAATTTATGGAATAGAAATTGATTCCATGTTAATGGTCGCACGTTTGCCAGAGGAAAAAATTGCTGAATATCTTGTATTTTGCATACTTTCAGGAAAAAACGCAGCATTTCTTTGCCAGAGCTCCAGTCATTCCTTGGGTTATTAAACTTTGTCTGTAGTGTTGTTATTCCTGACAGGGCTTTCCTACGTAGACTGATTGATCTAACAATCGGACATTCTTGTCCGAATACCGCATTACACTCAATGCTGAAGCTAGGTCCGACTTGCATGCCTGGTCTACTTTTATTGAAAATTTTAACGGAAAATCTTGTTTTTTATTTGACAAATGGGTTTCATCTGACACAATTAAATTATATTCTGATGCTGCAGGTGTGCATGGTGGTTATGCAGCTGTTTTTGGCTGTAAATGGTTCACTGGCGAGTAGTCAAATGACATGGAGTCTTGGCATATTACTGCCAAAGAACTGTTTCCTATAGTTTTAGCTTTAGAATTATGGGGTCATTATTTAAAAAGCAATAAAATATTATTTTTTACCAATAATGCCGCCGTTGTCGATATAATCAATAAAACTTCATCAAAGAACAAAATAGTCATGAAATTGGTGAGGCGTTTAGTTTTAGCCGCATTGAAATATAACATCTTCTTCCGAGCTAAACATATCAAGGGGAAACATAACATAATTTGTGATCTCCTTTCTCGCTTTCTTTTCAGAAAGCTCACAAATTTGCTCCATGGTTGGCCCCTTGTCCAACCAATATCCCAGAACACTTCTTGATAGTTTAGTTACATCCCTGTTAAAGGCATCACTGTCATCTGCCACATTTACATCGTATAACAGATTCATCCAAAATTATGTGCAGTTTTGTAACATTTATTTCCCAGAGTGTCAGGCATTTCCATCTTCCCATGTGATGTTGACTCAATATATAGCCTACTTGTTTTTGAAGGGTTATAGCCCATCCACAATAGCAACACACATGTCTGCGATTAGTTTTGTACACAAAGCAACAGTCTGAATGACCCTACTAACAACTTTTTAATAAAGAAGATTTTGAAAGGTGCGCATAATATTAGGAATTCAGTGGATTGTAGACTTCCAATAACAAAAGACATATTAACAAGATTAATTTCAGCAATCCTATATGTCGTGTCAAACTGTGATAATCAACTGCTGATAACTGCAATGTTTTTGTTAGCCTTTTACGCATTTTTAAGAGTGGGCGAGATTACGGCCAAGTCGTCATCAGAGTCCTCGGCCGTTTTGCAATTCGAAAATCTATCTTTTGAATGGGATAACGCATCATTATTGGGAATGTCGATAATTCTTGTTCACTAAAACATAGTGACCTACACCCTAAAACTATTTTTATCCCAAGGCAGTGTAATAACCAGGATTGCCCAGTTTATGCACTTTACAAATACGTGAAGGCATTCAATCACACTAAAGGTCCCTTGTTTCAGTTTAAATGTGGAACCCCTATTTCTCGCTCTTTCTTTAACTCAGTTCTCGGATCAGCTGTTTAATTTATAGGTCTGGATAATGGATTTTACAAAGGTCATAGTTTTCGTATAGGAGCAGCCACGTCGGCCGCAGTAAGGGGAGTTCCGTTAAGTGTCATTCAGAATATGGGAAGATGGAAATCAGATGCATTTCAAAAGTACATTCGTATGCATAACTTTTGAAATGCTTAAAGTCAATCTTTCATTTCCCTGCTACGTGGGTTAGCATTGCCTGCCACCTGTGACGATAAATTGTTTACTGGGTCAGCACTGACTGCTAGTTTTGACATTACGTACTTAAGATGTTTCTGTTTTAAATCTGGGTTAGCACTGCCTGCCAGTAATTACTTTCTTACATTACTTTATTAACTATATGTAAGGCTGGGCCAGCATTGCCTGACAGCAGGAATTTGTAGATATATATATGTACTCTTAGTTGGTCAGTATCGGTTTGCTTCAGCAATTTTTGAACATTTGGAGATACGTTGAACTTTGTAACCTGGGACAGCATTGCCTGCCGACATTAAACTACATATAATTGTTGGTGTAACTTTTCAGTAGCATTAAAGATTGCCTCTTACTAACTATATTGATGTTTCAAGGGTTGTCTCCTATTAATCTTCATTTATGCATTTTGAGCTGTAACGTTTTACGAAGATAATGTTTACTTTGTTAAGCAAGGTGTTAGCGCTGTTATTATTCTGCATATCAATATGTGTGTATACTTTCCTTTTAGCTTGATTATTATTTTAATTTTTTTTTAATATATGTTTCTGACCTGTCATATCTGCCAGAGTCCTCGGGTGGGGGATCCCCTCTTCCAGAGGTGATTGGTGGCAACATATTTATCCCCACCTTTGCGAATCTATGTCATTTATTCACTCATATCATATGATGTATTTTTCTAAATGCTTATAATATAATATTCAATATTTTGAGATATGTACTTTTGTGAATAAATGACCTTTTCACACAATATGGGTATTGTGTCTAACTTTCGCAAAACAAGCTCGGACTTTGGCTGGATATAATTCATTCATACTTGGTTGGCATAAAATTATTTTTATGTGAAAATAAAATAGTTTATGACAACAAGTTTAGATATAAGTATTTTATTTTGTATTTGTCATATTGTTATTCAACTCAAGCATCTAGAGTTTACGCGTAATCTATTACCGGAAATGAATCATGACTCAGTGCGAGTAAATTTTAGCCGCAGTTAACTCTGCATCATTCTGCATGCCTCTGAATGCGCGCTTTTAATGGGTCTTTTAATAAGTGTCGCCCTGGGGATTTTCCAGGGGTCTGAATCGTTTGCGGCATTCCATGATTGGACTACGCACTGCAAGGACGATTTAAATCCCGCCGACTTACCTCCCACATTTTCTGTCAGAAACTCTAGATGCTTTTGTTCTTAGGTGGCAACATATTTATCCCCACCTTTGCGAATCTATGTCATTTATTCAATCATATCATATGATGTATCTTTCTAAATGCTTATAATATAATATTCAATATTTTGAGATATGTACTTTTGTGAATAAATGACCTTTTCACACAATATGAGTATTGTGTCTAATTTTCGCAAAACAAGCTCGGACTTTGGCTGGATATAATTCATTCATACTTGGTTGGCATAAAAAGAAATTGAGGTTCTTCTAATCGAACCAAAAAATTAATGCTTATTATCATAATATTAAATTAGAAGTGATTTATGGTGTTCTTTATATTAATGAAAGGAAACTCTTAATACACTATGCATTGTAAAATGATCGCAATAAATAGAAAAAACGAAAGTACCTTATATTTTTTTAAAATTGTACAATTCTTCAAAAGCCTGGATATCTATGAGTTTTATTCCTAAAATGTGTTTGTTAATCAAATTTGAATTGTAAAATGCAGAGTAGATGTTTTAATTCGCAATTGCTGAAATTTTTTTTTAGAATTACACATTTTCCCTATATAATATGATTAACTTTAAAGATGAAGTTTAAGGAATTTTTGTAGGCAAAAAGAGGTTATTTGAGAATTCAGGGACATTTTTATGAGCATTTTCAGTTATTCAATTCCTGCATTTCAAAATCTAAGGATCGGAGTACCTTAAATCAACCTAAATTATGTTACCAAGTAAATTATGTTGAATCGAAAAATGGGTTTTCCACTTGTGTAGTAGTATTGTGTTTCTTATTCATAAACATTTTAGGACCTTAGGCTAAAAATCAAAGTACTGAAAGCACTCATGGCAGTTGAACATGGTGTAAATAAAATCTTTGATCGGGAGATTAAGTGAGTGAACACTATTACATGTATTAATTATTATTATGTCTGTTTTTTCAAATACAGACAACTGTTTCACATTTTTTGAGTTGGAACAATCTTGATCGAGAAAGACATGGGCCATAATGCTTGCCTGTCTACATTAGTCCTTTTTTATACCCCTGCTTGAAAAGAGGGAGGGAATTTATTAATCGTGATTTCCGGCCATCTGTTTGTTACACTTTAGATATATTAAATTAATTTCGTTGCATTCCAATCTTATCACGTGATCATGTACTATATATATCTTCGCTCATTCATGTTCGATATACTTCATTTTGTTGTTTTTAATTTCGATTTTACGAAAACACCGGTGTCCGTTTTTGGTTTTAATATTTATAACAGAGTACTAGTTTTACCGCTTTTGGCAGGTGATACTGCTGATAAAGTAATAAATACGCATGTTTCCTAAAGTTTTTTATGCATTAACGAATTCAATTAAATTAAGAAAATGTTCACGAAAAGTTTGAATAAGACTAAATTTAACTTTTGCCGTTAGTATGTAGAGCTGTCGTTTGCATCTCTTTTAGTGTATGACGCTACACTAAAAATGAGTTCCATTACGAAAAACTTTCATGGTTCTTTATAATTCAGTTTTACATATGTACTTTGAACGAATTCTAATATTCAAAATAAGATTACTTTATCATTACATTTACTTACAATATGAAAATTAGATTAATTCAGGAGAAAATGACATGAACTATTTGTCGCGGATGTTTATGCATGTTTTCTATTGAATATCATCGGAGTAAATCAGCCGACACAGTAGCCTCGCTTTCGTCTCTATGTAATCAACACAAATTACTGCGCATGTTAAATACGTGATGGCCATGGGAGATTGAACATAGTTCAACTCCCAAAAATCTGTGGGCGTTTTTTATACTAAGTTAACAAAACATTCTAACAATGTGCAAAGATTAGAGAGACAACGGTAATAAAACAGGGAACACCTGTTAAAAAAATTTATGGATCAATGCACAGGAGGTGAGAAAAGATTTATTCATCCGATAGCAATTGCGCACGTTTGATCGTAATAGTCTAAGGGAATTATTATACATGTAGAATATTTGTATAATTTTCATTTTTTCCCTGATAATTAAGGTCTTCCGTTTCCAACGGAAGACCTTCTACTGATTCTGATGATTAAGATTATTCTTATTATTCTTTTTTTTTTCCTTTTCCTAGATGCCAACTTTGAGGCCTCATATTTCACTCATTTCTCGATGGATTTTGCTCAAATTTTCAGAGTTGATAGACGTTACTAAACTCCATCAGAATGTTATTCAAAATTTCAAAAAGTCACTTCCGGTTTTGAGTTATTCCCCTTTAAACGAAAATTTATAGGCTTTCGTTTCCAGACAAAGGCTCAGAGTCGGCTAAAGCTGGAGCAAAAATTCTACTGATTTTAGATAATAGAAGGATTGAAGTTGTGCATAGTGGTTTTTGTTTTTCAATTTCTCTATTCAAAATGGTGCTATATAGGGGTCAAAAATTAGAACGCCTAAAAGCGCGAAAATTTACACATATTTTGCTTTTTATCTTCTAAACTAAAAATATTTTGTTAAAACATATAGAACAAAATTTGTGCAGAATTACAAGATCATTTAAATGATATCTCGATAAAAGGGCTGACCCCTAAATTAAGGGATCTAGAGGGGCCAAAAGTGTTTTCCAGATATCTCAAAAAGTATTGAGAATTTGTAATACATCCAAGAAGCAATGTTGTTCAAAATGTCAAGCTTTATCTAATGAAGTCGTCAAAATGCGTCCGTCGACGTCACTTCCAGTTAACCGGAAGTACTCAGAAAATGCATATTTTTGCTGTTCTTGACAAGTTTTTGGGTAACATATATCACAGGAAGCACAAAACTTAATTTTCCGTCCATCAACATCACTTCCGGTAAAACCGGAAGTAGCCAAAAATAGCTTATTTTTTTTAAGGTTTTGATGCAAAATTGAAATTATAAAGTGACTAGAGATGACTAAGCTCATTGTTTTCTTTTTGCTGACCTCACTTCCGGTCAAAACAGGACGGAAGACCTTCTCGTTGCTTTGCAACGAGCTTTGCTCTAGTTTACTATTACTGATTAGTTCTTTTTTTTCATTACTTTGTTCTATATGTATGTGTTTTATGTGGTTAAAGTGCAAAGTAACGATTAAGATTAATTAGATTGATTATAAAGGTCAACATGACTTGTATTCCTTGTTTATAAACGGTTAAATATAAATCAGACACAGTTACCATAGACACATTCAATTATTCGCACAAATAAAATACTAGTATTTCGTATCAGACAAATATAGCCGGTCAAGGAAAAAAAGAATTAACGTACATTTTGGTCAAAATTTTAATTTCTTGAAGCAATATGAGCTGTATCTTCGAAAATTTTATTTTGCTGGTAAAATGGGCTATTATGATTAATTTGTATGTAATTTAAACCCTTATGACTAATAAGCCCAAAATAAAGTTGAAAAATGCTTCAGAAGAAATATTTCTGTACAACCGAACACACAGTATTATATTTAATAAATGATTATTGTACAGGACGACAATAATTCAATTTTGCTTCAATCAAAGCTAATAAAAAATTTTCCATCGCGAATGTAAACAACAGAAATCTATAAATGATATATTTTTCTGTCATTAAATAGGTAAATCACAAATTTTCAGTAAAATTTTCCGATGTCAAACATGCAGCTCATATTGCTTTAACTAAAAAAAAACAATGATAGTGCGTGTTCTGAATATATCCTTGTCAAATTGGTGCTTGAAAGGTCAAAAAATGATGAAAATGTCAACGAAACCTGTTCCTAGTATACAAAGACCGTGTGCACCCTGACAACCTCAGTTACGGTATCTTTTAAATAAAAGAAGATGGACGTACATGTATTTGGCGTGTGATCTACAGAAATCATTTGTACAAAACTTTTATGATTTAAATATCCAATAGTTGGTTAGCTGACCATATCTAGTCAGATTTTACAAACACAGCCAGAAGATTTTACATTCATTAAGTTTGAGATACCTTGTCAAATTGTAACATTTATGTCCGTTTTTCTTAAGAAATACAATTACAAAGTAATGATTCACAAAAAAAATAATACCGATAAGGTAAAGGGTAAATAATAAGTGTACACCCACATCAAAGTTTAAGTAGAGTAGAAGATTGGAATTGATTTCGCTCTGAGTGCAACTGTACCAAAATTTATCTTATTCAAAATTTAAATAAACCAGTACAAAAAACTGAACTTTCTGTTTTTTATAAAAACCTGTTTAAAATGTACCATTTGTACCAAATGTCTGATCTAGCAAAGTTATTTTTAAGCATATCAAATCTCACTATCGGGAAAGTATTTTCCTTTTTCATTTCACAGGAACCCGATAAATTACCAAATAATAAAAGCACCAAATAGTAAAATTGTAAATATGTGATGGAGAATCCCACACCGGATCATAGGGCGTAGAAGTTGTAGACATTTTTCATCCTTTTAATTTTTTCATCATGATGTTTGGCTTTTTTAAGTATGATTCTGTGCTATTTTTATTGTTCCTGTTATCGAAGATTCGGGGATATAGTGTACATGTAAATGGTTTGCAGCCATCTATTTGTGTGTTTTTCTGCTTAAACTTTAACTTTTGACTGCGTGGGGCAATATGGCTTTCTTATTTCTCAGGTATATTTCTTGTGAATAGACCATTCTTGGGGAATAAAGATTTACCTCTTAACCCTGAACGTGCAAATTGACCCAAATATGTTACGAAACATACCAAACTCTAACAATGTCCATTTCCTAGTAACTTTCTTTTTTTTTTCTTTGAAAAGTATACTGTTATTTGGAAATTAAGGTTCTTATTATAGATTTGAGGAATTCATCTTTTTTACAACGGCAAAACATGATTAACTGATTATCCTGAACGAAACCAAACGCATGCTCTATATAGGACCGTGCAGCTCACGTGTTCGGAAGTTGCAGAGAAATGTACTGAACAAACACAAATCTCAGCCCTAAACAACCAGTAAATGACTTTCTACGAATACAGGTATGTAGGATAAAACTCGATTAAGTATAATTCTCTTATCAATATACTGATACATGTATGTGCAATAGGAAAAGGTAGAAAAATATAAGTTATTGTTGCTCGGTCTCAATTTTACCTTAATTTATATTTTTTTTCGTAGTTTAAAGTGATCAATTTGTGACTGTTTACAAAATTGATACAGAATAAAAGGATATTTGCAATACTTATAAGGAATCTATTGACTAATGGATAGTTTTTTAATGTAACGTATTATTTAAAATGTGAAAATTACAAAAAAAGTAGTTTCTTAGATGGACTACTAATTGTTGCATTTAATTTACCCCTATCCAGTTACTAAATGAATTATGCTGACTGGTACGTTGACGGGTTTTTCCGGCTAAGGGTAGCACTAGTATTATATTTCTTCTGAGTAAGCGCTTTTTATGTATGACAGAGCTGCAAAAATGTTCTGTAGGCGTCTTAAAATATTTAATCAACCTCACATTCTTATAATGTGCAAAGTTTGAGGAAACTAAGAGAATGAAAGCATGGTAGAAATGTCGATATAATTGTATCTGTTGTACAGGGAACTAGAGGAAGTTGAAAATCGTTGAAGGATAAAAGCAAAGAAGGTTGGTAAAAAAAAATATGAATTTAATAACAGGAACATAAATATAATCGTAGTAGTATAGTCTTTAAAAAATCTTAACACATATAATTAAGAAATATAATACAAATATAATCTCTGTAAATGTACAATTTAAACATATTTTTTATCTAGTGTTGATTTCTACCAGATCCTTAGTTCTATATTTTGCGTTGAAGGAATTGAACAACGACTCTTATTAATTCGTATATATACGAGTGTTGTTAGAAAAGTTCGCGGACACATTGATTTACGGGAAATCTATTGTGTACTGTAAAGTATGACCTATGTCTGATTAAATTCCTCATACACTTGTCTATAATAATTTTTCATAGTTTATGATATCTATGACTAGAATAAGTATAAATTCCAATTCACCATTGATTTGTCTAAATTAAAAATAATGAATACAATGTCCTTCAAATAATTTACTGTACTCTCCAATAACACAATTTGCATGCTTACACGTGTACGTATAACTAAATCATGTTATTGACGTTGACGTCAACTATAACGTATACGTGAAAGTTCCGCGTACATGTTATTACGTCACTTGTAACTAAACCTCTCTATTACTTTTGTCTTTTGTACGTGATGGCAATTTCTAGCAGTATCTAGAAGCATTTTAGTCTTTTTTTAGACATTGTCCTCTGTCCACAAATAAATTTTAGTAGCTCGGTGCTCCATGATGTTCTATGACTTTCATAATGTTGGCTATGTTTTTATAAATGGGTATAAAAAGGCCATATACCCTCTAATTTAATTTAAAAATTTTCCAAGTAATGTTTTATGAATACTTTAGCGACAGGTAAAATATAAATCTTTTTTTGCTACAGCTGTGCAATTTTTAATGTCAAGTCTATGTAACGTTGCGAAAAAAAGCGTGCGCCTTGGAGCCTGTTATATCAAGATAATATAGCCGTATATTTTTAAGGATCTCTGGGAAACACCATCTTTGTATATTTTTTGAAAAATAAGTAAAGTTTTATTCTGGATATTTCATGGAAATAACGCAAAAGAACTTGTCCGCGAACTTTTCTAACAACCCTCCTACATGATATAAAATTATTAATTATATTATCACCAACATCCGAAGAGAATGTAAGATAAACTTCTTGGAATATTCTAATGTTAACTAGTGCTAATTGTAACGGGGACCGTTACAGATGTTCCCCAAACGCTCCCCATCTCCCTTTTGGTGCCATATTCCCTGTAAGCTTCATTAAATAAGACAAACTTTATGCATTTGAGACTTTAACAACGTTTACCCAGAAGGGTACCAAGTTCATTCAAATTTAGCACTACGCGCGTGCGCATGTGAATGCATGTGCGCAATCTTTATACTTTAATATACTAAATATTAAAGTATTTAATCCAAAAGTATTAAAGAATACGCTCATTTAAGTGTATTTTTGATTTTACTCATTTCACGTGCACGCACGTGCATACATGAGCATGGTGACATACCTTCTTGTAGAAGTCCAGTACATCTATCTATGTTCTAAATCCCACTCCGTTTGGTTGAAAACCAAGGTAGTTATAGCTGATTAAAGTTTCATCCAATCAGATTGCAGCGTGTATTGATGTGCATGGTGATCATACCTTCTTGTAGAAGTCTATTATATCTATCTATGTTCCAAATCTCATCCTGTTTAATTGAAAACTAAGGGAGTTATAGGTATTTAAAGTTTCGGCCAATCAGATTGCAGCGCACGTAAACGCACGTGTATGGATGTGCATGGTGACCATACCTTCTTGTAGAAGTCTATTATATCTATCTATGTTCCAAATCACATCCTGTTTGGTTGAAAACCAAGGGAGATATAGCTATTTAAAGTTTCAGCCAATCAGATTGCAGCGCACGTGCATGCACGTGTTTTCTTGATAATTGTTATATATCATTTTGTAGGATATCCTAATGCATGGCTATGTTCAGAATTTCAAAGGCTTTCATAAAAAAACAAGAAAGATATTGAGACTTTAGTTTCAGCCAATCAGAGCGAAGCGCACGTGCATGCGCGTGAGATCTTGCTATTTTGACCATGTCTTTTTTTTCTATGCTACTAATATATCCTTACATTATGAGTTTCAAAGCATTTCATCAAAAATGTAAAAAGTTACGCCGATATCAATTAAATCGTCATTTTTCGTGTTGCACGTGCGCGCTCTTGCAAGCACGTGCGCGCAAAATGACCTTTGTTCGGCAAATCTACATAACATGTCTACTGACCCTAAAAACATTTTACCTTACTCGGATGTGTAGTTTACAAGATCACTCGAAGACAAAATTTTCCCAGGAATAATAATAATAATAACTAGTGCTAATTGTAACGGGAACCGTTACAGATGTTCCCCAAACGCTCCCCAACTCCCTTTTAATGCCAAATTCCCTGTAATATACTATATATAAAACATTCAGTCCAAAAGTATTAAAAATCACTCATTCAAGTGTATTTCTAATTTCACTCGTTCCAAATGCACGCACGTGCGTGCACGTGCATGATGATCATACCTTCTTGTAGAAGTCCCTAACATTAATCTATGTTCTGAAATCCATCCTGTTTGGTTGAAAAACAAGGGAGTTATAGCCATTTCAAGTTTCAGCCAATCAGATTGCAGCACACGTGCATGCACGTGATTTCATGATTTTTTTCTATATCACTTTGTAGGATATCCTAATGAATGACTATGTTTTAAATTTCAAAGCATTTCGTCAAAAAACAAAGGATATATAGTCATTTAAAATTTCAGCCAATCAGATCGCAGAACACGTGCATGCGCGTAATTTCTTGAATGTTTTTGTATATCATATTGCAGGACATCCTAATGTATGATTATGTTTTAAATTTCAAAGCATTTCGTCAAAAAACAAAGGCGATATAGTCATTTAAAGTGTCAGCCAATCAGATTGCAGCACGCGTGCATGCGCGTGATTTCATGAAACTTTTTCTATATCATATTGTAGAATTTACTAATTCATGACTATGTTTTAAATTTCAAAGCATTTCGTCAAAAAACAGAGAAGATACTGAGATTTTTGTTTTAGCCAATCAGAGCGAAGCGCACGTGCATGCGCGTGAGTTCGTGCTAATTTGACAGTGTCACATTATCTACACTATTAATATATCTTTATATAATGAGTTTCAAATCATTTCATTAAAAAATGTAAAAGTTATAGCTATATTAAGTATATAAGTCATTTCACGTGTTGCACGCGCACGCACGTGCATGCGTATGCGCGCAAAATGACCTTCGTTCCGCACACCTACACTACACACCCATTAACCCTAAAAAGGTTTTAGGTCAGTTGGGTGAACAGTTTCTGAGAACACTTCCGGACAAAAAAGTACCGGAGAACAAATAAGAAAAAAAAGAATAATAATAATAATAACTAGTGCTAATTGTAACGGGAACCGTTACAGATGTTCCCCAAACGCTCCCCAACTCCCTTTTGGTGCCATATTCCCTGTAAGCCTTATTAAATAAGACAACATCTGTGCATTTTTGACTTTAACAACGTTTTCCCAAAAGGATACCAATTATATTCAAATTTTAACATTGCACGCGTGCCCATGTGAATGCACGTGCATAATGATCATATAATCTTGTCTACACTTTCTATATATTAAAATATACTTTATATGAAAGCATTTAGTCCAAAAGTATTAAAAATCACTCATTCAAGTGTATTTTCAATTTCACTCGTTCCAAATGCACGCACGTGCGTGCACGTGCATGATGACCATACCTTCTTGTAGGAGGCCCTTATATCTATCTATGTTCTAAATCCCATCCTGTTTGGTTGAAAACCAAGGGAATTATAGCCATTTCAAGTTTCAGCCAATCAGATTGCAGCACACGTGCATCCACGTGATTTCAAGAATTTTTTTCTAAATCATATTGTAGAATATCCTAATGCATAACTATGTTTTAAATTTCAAAGCATTTCGTCAAAAATCAAAGGAGATATGGCCATTTAAAGTTTCAGCCAATCAGATTGCAGCACACGTGCATGCGCGTGATTTCTTGAAATTTTTTGTATATCATATTGCAGGATATCCTAATGCATGACTATGTTTTAAATTTCAAAGCATTTCGTCAAAAAATAAAGGAGATATAGCCATTTAAAGTTTCAGCCAATCAGATTGCAGCGCACGTGCATGCGCGTGATTTCATGAAATTTTTTCCATATTATATTGTAGGATATCCTAATTCATGACAATGTTAAAAATTTCAAAGCATTTCGTCGGAAAACAAAAGAGATATTGAGATTTTTGTTTCAGCCAATCAGAGGAAGGCGCACGTGCATGCGCGTGAGTTCATGCTAATTTGACAGTGTCATATTATTAACACTTTTAATATATCCTTATGTAATGAGTTTCAAAGCATTTCATCAAAAAATGTAAAAGTTATAGCTATATTAAGTATATCAGTCAATTCACTCATTTCACGCGCACGCACGTGCATGCGTATGCGCGCAAAATGACCTTCGTTCCGCACACCTACACTACACACCTATTAACCCTAAAAAGGTTTTAGCTCAGTTGGGTGAACAGTTTCTGAGAACACTCGCGGACAAAAAAGTACCGGAGAACAAATAAGAAAAAAAATAATAATAAAAATAACTAGTGCTAATTGTAACGGGGACCGTTACAGATGTTCCCCAAACGCTCCCCAACTCCCTTTTGGTGCCTATTTCCCTGGAAGCTTCATTAAATTAGACAAACTCGATGCATTTGATACTTAAAAACGTTTACCAAGAAGTGTACAAAGTTCATTCAAATTTTAGCATTGCACGCGTGCGCATGTGAATGCATGTGCGTAATGACCATATCATCTTGTCTACACAATCTATATATTTTAATATACTTAATATTAAAGTATTTAATCCAAAAGTATTAAAAAGATACGCTCATTCAATTGGTTTTTTTTTTATTTTGCTCATTTCACGTGCACGCACGTGCATACATGAGCATGGTGACCATACCTTCTTGTAGATGTCCGTTACATCTATCTATGTTCTAAATCCCACCCCGTTTGGTTGAAAACCAAGGGAGTTATAGCTGTTTAAAGTTTCAGCCAATCAGATTGCAGCGCACGTACATGCACGTGTATGCATGTGCATGGTGACCATATTTTCTTGTAGTAGTCCAGTATATCTATCTATGTTCCAAATCCCATCCTGTTTGGTTGAAAATCAAGGGAGTTATAGCTATTTAAAGTTTAAGCCAATCAGATTGCAGCGCACGTGCATGCACGTGTTTTCATGATAATTGCTATATATCATGTTGTAGGATATCCTAATGCATGGCTATTTTCAAAATTTCAAAGGATTTCGTCAAAAAACAAGAAAGATATTGAGACTTTAGTTTCAGCCAATCAGAGCAAAGCGCACGTGCATGCGCGTGAGATCTTGCTATTTTGACCATGTCATCATGTCTATATTACTAATAAATAATCAAATTATGAGTTTCAAAGCATTTTATCTAAAAATAGAACAGTTACGGCTATATCTATTATATTGGTCATTTCACGTGTTGCACGTGCACGCTCTTGCAAGCACGTGCGCGCAAAATGACCTTCGTTCCGCAAATCTACATAACATGTCTACTGACCCTAAAAACATTTCACCTTAGTCGGATGTATAGTTTACGAGATCATTCCCGGACAAAAAAGTACCCAGGAAGAAGAAGAAGAAGAAGAAAAATAATAATAACTAGTGCTAATTGTAACGGGGACCGTTACAGATGTTCCCCAAACGCTCCCCAACTCCCTTTTGGTGCCATATTCCCTGTAATCTCTATTAAATAAGAAATACTTTATGGAATTTAGACTTAATCAAGGTCTTCCCAGAAAAATACAAAATATATTTAAAAATAGGCATTGCACGCGTGTTCATGTGCGTAACGACCATATTATCTTGTCTACACTATCTAAAATTTTAATATACTTAATATCAAAGCATTTAATCCAAAAGTATTAAAAAATACACTCATTCGAGTGTATTTTTAATTTTACTCATTTCACGTGCACGCACGTGCAAGCACGTGCATAATGACTACACCTTCTTGTAGGAGTCCCTTATATTTATCTATGTTCTAAATCCCATCCTGTTTGGTTGAAAAACAAGGGAGTTATAGCCATTTGAAGTTTCAGCCAATCAGATTGCAGCACACATGCATGCGCGTGATTTCATAAATTTTTATCTTTATCGTATTGAAGGATATCTAAATGAATGACTATATTTTAAAATTCCAAACATTTCGTCAAAAAACAAAGGAGATATAGCCATATAAAGTTTCAGCCAATCAGATTGCAGCACACGTGCATGCGCGTGATTTCATGAATTTTTTTCTATATCATATTTTAGGATATCCTAATGCATGACTATGTTTTAAATTTCAAAGCATTTCGTCAAAAAACAAAGGAGATATAGCCATTTAAAGTTTCAGCCAATCAGATTGCAGCACGCGCGCATGCGCATGCTTTCATGAAAATTTTTATATATCATGCTGTAGATCTTCATAATGTAGGACTATGTTCAAAATTTCAAAAGATTATGACAAGAAACAAGAAAGATATTGAGACTTTAGTTTCAGCCAATCAGAGCGAAGCGCACGTGCATGCGCGTGAGATCTTGCTATTTTGACCATGCCATCTTGTCTATACTACTAATGTATCCTTACATTATGAGTTTCAAAAAAATTCATCAAGAAAAAGAAAAGTTACAGCAATATCCATTATATTGGTCATTTCACGTGTTGCACGTGCGCGCTCTTGCAAGCACGTGCGCGCAAAATGACCTTCGTTCGGCAAATCTACATAACATGTCTACTGACCCTAAAAACATTTTACCTTAGTCGGATGTATAGTTTACAAGATCACTCGTGGACAAAATTTTCCCAGGAATAATAATAATAATAATAATAATAACTAGATGCGTTCTTGTTGCTAGTGCAACAAGCAGGTCTTCCGACCGACTTCACTTTTGCAATTTAGTCTGCGTCATCCTATGAAATAGATTCCATATTGTATTTTTTTCGTTTACGTTCATTTACAGTAGTTTCTCAACACAGATCGTGATTGTTCCAGGTATTTCACAAAATATCTCCAAATATAGCTTTTAAAAATCGGCAAAATGTTCCACACATGTTATAAAAGAGTGAAAAGTAATTTGCAACTGAAAAAAGACAAAAAGAAAGAAAAAATTTGGGGAACGCCCCGAGCGGGATTCGAACCCCCGACAGTAAGACAAAGTTTGGTTCGGTCATATCTTTGCAATAAACGCACGCATGAAAAAAATGAAAACATATATAGATATCTTTGAAGACGCTCTATAAACCCTGTAAATCCGAAAGAAAAATATTGAAAAACAAAAAAGTTGAAAAATGAGACTTTTTGAATTCACTTCCGTTTGCGACCGGAAGTAGGAACGACAAAAAATGAAGGACGTTCGGCACATCTACATTTGATGCTCTTTCATGTCCATGAGTTTCAATGTCATATCTTTAGCCGTTTTCGAGAAAAGTAGTGTACAAAAATCCATTTAAAAAATACAAATTTCCCCAAAAATCGCGAATGGAAGCAAATTTTGAAAAAATGAAAAACACGTCTGGAGATATTAGCCTGATGCATCTTTCCTGTAAAAATCTTTGAAATCCGTACAGACACAGCTGAGATATCGCCATAAATATGAAAAAAAGAATAATAATAATAATGATAATAATAGGAAACCGACAGAAAACAATAAGGTCTTCCGAAGGAAGTCGGAAGACCTTAATAATAGGAAACCGACGGAAAACAATAAGGTCTTCCGAAGGAAGTCGGAAGACCTTAATAATAATAATAAGAAACAGAGTAAAAACAATATGTTCCCCAACTTCGTTTGGGGAACATAATTATCGGCTATTTTTTATTTAACTTTTGTTATAGCCCATAACACTAACCAATAACAATAACTAAACATACCATAAGATTTGATCAAGCAATAAAACTTGCAGTATACTAGTCATTATAAAAGTATTTTCCTCAACGGCAAAAAAAGTTGCTCTTGAATTTTGAAAAATCTTATGGTTGCAATTCCTTTATAATCAAATATAACAAAAATACGAGGGCTGTTCGAAAATTATTGAGACATTGTTTATATTTTGCTTTCTAATGAACGTCTTTCCGTGAAAATTTGCATATACGTTTAACATACACTAAGAATTAATAAAAGCACAAAATATTTTACAAATATTTAATATTTTCTGTACAATGGTATATAAATGCGTCATCGGTAGGGGTACCCGGGGCAGTCTCGAAATCAGATATTGAAAATATGTATCACCAACGTTCTAATTCTTCGTGAACCCATAATAAGAGGGAAATAATTTCTGTTTACGTGTATAACTTTTCAACTTTAATTCAAATTCATGTTGTGCAACTTTGTTAGAATTTTGATCAGGAATACAGAGATTTTTAAAAAATTAAGCGCGGTAGAGAAATCTGCTAAGAACGAAGAAATGGATTTTGACGTCAAGAGCAGAGCAGCGAACATACCTACAATTTTGTATGGCGCAATGTAGAACTCTGTTCCAGACTCAACGACCTGCTAAAACAATAACAACGAGAGAAAAAAATGTGTTAGGGTTTGTTATTTCATTGGTATACATTTTTTTTAATACAATAAATTCAACCAGAGTAAAATCAAAAGCTCCGGACAACCATCAGTTATTATATATGTTATTAATATCATTACGGTATTAATATCGTTGACCCGCGTTGCATAAATCGGCACTGCATGATTTTAAGTCATCTTCTCCGACAAATGAAATTTTTACACTCGGGTAGCAATAGCATATGTTTTTAAGAAATAATTTAAGAAAAGAGACTGTTTGATTTTTGTACTGTTGTATGTAATTACAACGAAGGAAAAGTATTAAACGCTTCCCGATCATTTTACATCCGAAAACCTCTCCGGCTGATGTGACGTTAAATGACGTAGCGATGCTGCTCCGGGTCGATAGACATATGCCTGTTTATCATTTCACCAAAACTTTTCCTATTACCATAGGAATTCGAAATTTTGCATTAGTGTTTTTTTTCGTTCTTTATAAAATGTTGATGAATTTTCATTAAATTATCTCCGGCCTTTATGGAGTAAATGTAATTGTCTCAATAATTTCCGAACAGCCCTCGTAGTATATGATATGTTTTATTTTAAGTTTATCGATTTAGAAAGTGTTAACCATACAACGTTTTTTGAAGACATGGTCCTGATCATCCGTATTATGTACATGATGTACCTAATTATTAGGAATGAAATTATTTTTAAAATGAGCATACAATGTAGTAAATGAGAAAAAGCTTCAGGATATTTACTGTTTTAGTCGACAACTGCGAAATGCTCCTCAAAATTGAATACTGTAAAATCACATATTTTCCTTGTGTTAAATTTTCAAATTCCAAGAGAAAAACACTAGCTTGTGGGAATATGATTTTGTGGTTGAAAATTGTATGGTAGGAATGCATATGACATTTTACATTTCGTGATGGTCATAAATCCCTGGGTCTCCATGCCTGGAAAACAAGAAAAGGTAAACCCCGAAGAGAATTTTGCATTTCAGAGAACAATTTCTTGAAAAATTGAATTTTTTTTTGTATAGATAGTTTTCGTAGTCGCAAAAATGAAAGATATAACAAAATATGACGTAGATAATAGTTGGTTTATATATATTATTATAACAGTAACTTGATCCGAAGGGTCCTATCGCGTCTCGTTTGATCTGCATTATTCCAACTTAAAATAACAGTTTACGAAAACATGTTAACGATCCTCTTTTTTAGATCAAATAAATGACATATCACATTGCTTATTGAATAAAAAAAAATCTGTATTTCATATGCTTTCTCACATACATAGGTATACGCATACTGTACAAAACATGAAACTCTTTATATATTTATGTACCCGAATCGATAGATTCGGGGCGTATATTTTTTTGTCCTGTATAACTGTCGGTTTGTCTGTTTATTTGTTTGTCTGTCGGTTCTCAACTTTAACCTTCGCCATAATTCTTGAACCGTGAGAGATATAGACTTCATATTAAGTATGAATACTCCACTAATTAAGCAATTTCAAGTGACACCAAGATTAATGACCTTGTTACCTTGACTGTTCCCTATATGCTAAAAATAGCTTTTTCGACCTTTTGCCATTACTTTTCAACCGTAAGGGATAGAGTCTTCTTTTTTAGTATGCATACTTCAATAATTAAGCTCTTTCAAAAAACGCCAAGACCAATGACCTTGTGACCTTGACTGTGCCCTATATGCTAAAATATCTTTTCGAACTTTCGCCATAACTTTTGAACCAAAGGAGATAGAGACTTCGTATTTGGTATGCGTAATTCAATAATGAAGTGTTTTCAAATGACACCAAGGACAATGATCAAGTGACCTTGACTGTGACCTATATGCTAAAAACTGCTTTTTCGAACTTTTTTTGCGGCCGGGCGCATAGTATTTTACAAACACATCTTCTCCTTAAATACCAATGCTAAAAAATCTGTTATCTTTGTTATTTGTCGGTTAATCTTTTAGAAATACTTTCATTTATCTGTAGGACAATCGTTGATTTAAGTTCAGATTAACAATGTGCAGCACAAAAATCTAAATAAAATTCGTTCCATTACTTTAGATTAGTGTCACAGAGAAGAATATTCGGCAATAACACTGACGTGAGTATCACCAGTACATGTATTTCTATCGTGAGTTTTTAAGGGATTTTTAAAATGTTTAAAAAAAACAGCATTTTTTTTTGCCTTATAGGCCTAAAGCTTAGCTGAAATGCAAAGAGTGGATCGAGTTCCTGGCTATGGATTCAATGAATAAAACATGTATAACCTGCATGCTCATTACTGTAAATCCGCAATTTCCGTGACCTACTTTAACTCGCAAATATTAATCCACGCGAGCCATTTATTCTCCGGTTTTTTTTTTTTTTTTTTTTTTGTATAGATAGTTTCCTTAGTCGCAAAAATGAAAGATATAACAAAATATGACGTAGATAATAGTCATTAGATGGCATTGCATGCGAATATTATTTTTATGATAAATACCGCAAATGACAAGCTTTAAAATCCAAAAGTCTAAAACAAATGCGATGAGCGCCTTAAATAAGCGACGGTTTTATAGAATTTGTTTAAGCTATTTAATATGCAAGAGATTCATACGATACGATAAAAGTCCGTAAATATTTTAATTAAAATGAGGTAGCTATTTAAAGATGAAATTGACTCCATAATAACTAGGGACAAATGAGTTTTTTAAATCTCAAATGTCAGCACTAGATAAAACTTTGCATTTTTAAATACATTCTTGCCTGCATGGGATGGCCGGAATCTTACATTATCTTTGTTCACATTTTTTAAAGCTTACATGCACTGTGGATTTTTCATTGTTAATGGGGAGATCAATGGGCGTAAATTTTGACCATCCCTTTTTCTATATAAAGAGTATACTTGAAGCTGTTTGTTGCCTATAAATTCCGTTTAAATAGTAAAAATAAAAAATATATTTAAAAATGTTTAATGCATACATATTATTTTAAATGCAAATCTGTGTCTAGTGGTTAGATGGTTGCATGTATATAGATAAGTAACAATGTGACCACTTATGATTTATTCTTTAATTAATAAATATTTTGAATGCAGAGAACAATATGAGGCCGTTTGTGCACTGCTGGATCATGGGTTTCCTCATACTTGCGTGGATTGGGATGAAATCTACTGCTATGGCATGCAGCCTTTCAGATGTGAACATCAGCACACATCAACAAATGTTCAAATCGGCGCGGGAAGACAGAAGAGTACAATTCATGTATGTTAATATAAGTTCAAATGCCTTCAGAAACTTGACTATGAATGAAACGGAATGGAATAAAATCGTGGAATGGATATGGGTTACAGAAGAATACAAACACATTTTATCATATCCTTTAGATATTGATGTTTTTACTTTTGGATTGTTGGCACAGCATGTTAAAGTTTTAAAACTTAATGTGAGCATAGAAAATATTTCAGATTGCATCAACCAAACATTATGGATGAAGGTACACGATTATTTATTCAAAATTGGAAACGAGTCAGATGGTTACTTTTGTCATAGATTCTTTGAACATCAGTACCTGAAAGGGTTTTTATTTTTTCTATCTCATGTAACTGTCGGATACGACTTCCATTGCTTTCAAAAAAAGGACAATTATTCCCCCATCACTGTTGAGCAATCTGGAATTATTTACATAACTATAACAATAGTGCTCATTATTTTTTTTTATTATCCTATGATTTTGTCTCTATCCACGCATGGAGAACAAGTAAACAGGCAACTACATAGCTTTACAAAAACAGACTTTCCGTATACTCCCCGCCGATTGCTAAGGTGCATCATCTTTCACACATGGGAGGAAAACGAAACAAAAAGTTTAAAAAGTGAGAATTTAGAAAATCAAACGAAAAGCATGTTAATAAACTATTTCAGTGCAACTCGTTTGTCTGCTTTAATATTTATTATTACAACTTGTGGATATTTAACAAAAGCGATTTTGACAAATAATTGTAGCGTTTGCATGCCACCAAATGCCCATTTATATAAGACAATTTACATAACTTACATACATTATTATGAAGATTTCTTTATTCCTTTTTTCAGTTTTCTGAGTTTTTTCTACTTACTGGGATAAGCAGTTCTAGTTTACTATCTCATGGGCTGTTTGAAGATAGGTTTCTTTTAATAGATTTTTCATCTTGCAACGTTTTGAAACTTGTTCCGGTATCGGGTTTTTTCAATAAAAATTTAAATGGGTGAAAAAAAAGGAATTTTGATTTTCCCTTTTTGTTTTGGATTGTGTTAATACTAAAAAACCAACAACACTGTATATCCTAAATTACGGATCTACCAAGTAGATTCAAGGTCAAGGATGGAAATTTATATAAAGCACTAAAAATGACCAACGACTCGAACAATAAAAATTGTCCAATTTTCGGGCCACCCTGTCCCTTCCTCAGGTCATAAGAAAAAAGTTAAAAGGTCATAAGAACAAAGGAAACAGGGAAACAAAAAATACAACTAGCACTACTACTCAACTACTAAACACAATATATCTACATACTTAGTTACATGTTGATTTGGAAATTTTAAAAAACACTATTAAAGAAAGAATCCGGACCACTTTGAAATGCGTCCGGTGTATCGGGTATACTTGGGTGAAGTGCAATTTACATAATTGAGACAATTAATTATGCTAATTAATTACGACAATCAGTAAATCTCTACAGTTAATTTGCGTTACCAACTCTCGAACAACCCACATAACTATGTATTGCTTACGCCTTTGTTAATTAATCATTAATTATTTTTTTACAAATAATTAGTCCTAAAACATTTTAAATTTATAATTATAGATCATAATACATATTTAAGATGCCCCTTCTATATTATTTTTGTTTGATTATTCTTTATCAAGTATAGTTACGCCATTTTTAGAGAATGAAACAATGTACGATTTACTGATTGTCGTAATTAATTAGCATAATTAATTCGTTCAATTATGTAAATTGCACTTCACCCGAGTATACTCGATAGACCGGATACATTTCATAGTGTCTGGATTCTTTCTTTAACCCTCTTACTGCCAGAGGGGTCATATATGGGCTCTACCCACTGCCTGCCAGAGGGGTCATATATTACCCAACAAAAATATTTCATATATTAAGTTTTTATCTATTTGAGATTTAAGTTCATTAATTGTTTATTTAATCTGACGCATATATTTGTTTTTTAAGTTATAAAAATTGTATCATGTCCGTAGGCATATATTTAAGTAGGCCACAACTGTGATACGTTGACGACGTCAAACTCGCGTTGATGACGTCTCAACGTCAGAATAAGTAGGCCTAATAGGCTATACAATGGACTTGACAAATGTATTTATAAAGATGATATTAAATAAAACAACTATTAGACTTTATCATTTCAAAGCTATAGATTCACTTCGAGATCCATATAAAAAAATGAGAGAAAATGAATATTAGAGAGAAATACATTATATGATTATGACTTCATAAATATCGTACTATATTTAAAGAGAAGACTTGGAATTTATCTTTGTTAGCAATAAAAAAAAGAATCATTATTTGCAAAGTATGATCAGTATATTAGTTTCGTCTTATTTTTTTCCCATAGAAACACAAATAAACTTTAGGATGTTTCCCTTTCGTGTTATTGTGGTGCTGACCACCTCGATCCCCGGGGAGGGGGGAGGGGCATAAGAATTTGGAATGAAACAAGTTGCCTTTTAAAACTTTGCTTAATAAATATAATAAATAACGCGTTTCATGACTTACTGAAATTTTGAAATAAGTCTAGGATCGCATTAAAATGTGTGGAGTCCAGAACAGGAAAATTAGATTATGAATATTTATCTGATTAGAAATAAATAAATCAGGAAATATTTATGCCCATTTTGTAAAGAATAAATCTACTTAAAATCCTTGCAAAAAAAAAAACGATTGTGAAAAGTCAAATCAGGAGTACTACAAGTGGATCTTTTATGTTTTGAAATTGTGCATACAAATGAATTATTGATTATCATGAAGAAAGGAAGATATTTCGCCGCACCAACCATGGTTACATATTGATGAATCCGTTTCTGTGGGACACATTTGATTTCTTTAGCTGCGATATATTTCAGATTAACAGAAAGCGTTCGTACTTTGTACATCCATACCCCTGTCAATTTCTTTAGTAGTAATATAAGACAAAATTAAGAAAATGTTAGAGAGATTGTTTTAGACAGAAGTTATTTTACATTACAGTGGATTATCTTCTATTTGCAAGCGTATATGTCAAAGCAATGACATTACCCCCCCCCCCCCCCTTTCTCCAGTTGCTTGAGTCAGAAAAACATCCACAAATAATTTGCCCAGTTGTTAAAAGCAACCCCGCAAATTCAATTTTTTAAACTTCAGGTTTGTAAATTAAATTATAAAGAGTAGAATTTTTAGCAACTCAAGTTATATTTTCACACTTGCAAATACGTGTAAGCTGTGTTCGTCTTTCATTCCATATGTTCCCGAAATTTTATACATATTCTTAAGCAGTGCATTGGGATTTCGTTTAAAAAAATACCCTGCTTAAAATCTGATAGCAATTCTGATTTAAAAATGGGATTAGCAAAATTTGACAGTCATGTAGATTTATAAAATTACGTTCATCGTAAATCACTTACCTAAATAATGGTAGATAGCAGATTTATTTTCATAGCATTGCATTAAAAGGGACATGCAGAATATATTAATTCTATTTTTTTTTTTTTTTCAAAGTTTTGGTTGATTTTTTAAATTTATATATTGCCGAACATTTCAGTTTAACATTTACAGAAAGCAATTTCATTTTTAGGGGGAGGTATCAAATAGAAGCAACTTATATGTATCAAGCTAACAAATTATCATGCAGGCGTTATGAGAGCGTATACTTCCAATGTTTTACACAGTTTAATACATGTCGGCACAATTTCCTTAATAAAATGAATTTTTGAAAATAAAGATTCATTGGCGTTTAGAACTTCTTTAGATATATTAAGGTTAACATACCGCTAAAATGTTTCTGATGTATGATAGTACTTTGAATTAACTGTCATGCACAAACCAAAAGAAGTGTTAGATTCTGTAAATGTTACATACAATTACATTTTTTACCGAGGGTAGGAAATATATTCATGAAGGACTATCAAATAGAAACAACTTAGAAGTATGAAGTTATTATACAGACGTAATTGTTTTTATTCAGGGGGCTCAAGCATTAAGTAGAGCATATACTTTCCATGTTTTACACAGTTTAATACATATCGGCAAAATCATGGGGATGGGGATTAGGTTCCTCAAGCATCCCCTTCCGGTTCCTACGGCCTAAAAAAGATGAATTCTATAATTACCTTTAAATGGAACAATTTCCCCAATTACCCCCAAAAAATCATTAATAGGCATTTAGAACTTCTTTAATTATATTCAGGTTATGGTACTGCTGAAATGTTACTGATGTATGAAAGTACTTCAGATTAACTGTCATGCAAAAACCAAAAGAAGAGTTAGATTTTGTAAATATTTAAAATTATTCATGATTACATTACTGACCCCACCCTCTTTAAACATATTTGAAACCGTGTGTGTTTCTTTTGCTAGCCCACTTCCCCCGCTTTTCGGCTAAATCTACTTTTGTTATAATGCAACTTAATTTTGACATTTAAGAGGTGAGTCTATGCTACTTGTATTTAACATGCACTGTTTGTCGTGAAACTTGAAAAAAGTCTCAAGCGTAACAGTCACCTTGACCTTTGACCTATTTTGCGAAATATATTACAGAGATTTGGATTTGATTTCTCTCTTTTATTTAGAGAGGCAGTGATCTGATCATTAGCTTTTAGACAGGATTAAAAGTTCATGACAATGTATATGAAGTTGCAAAATCTGTTTAAGGAAAAATGAAAATACATTGGGATCGGTATTCCAAAATGAATAGGGTAAACTGACAATTGCGGTCAAGACAGACTGAAGTCACTTATGAAGGATTCTATTAAATTCACGCATTAATTAATTGATATATAATTATTAATTATAATTATTATTTCATTAATATCCAATTTAGCACTGAGGGGTTAGGGAATTGTATTTCTGGTTGTCAGATTCTAATGCAGTATTACTATCCGCAGATCTGTTTTATTTGCATTAACTATACATATGTACACGGGCGTCATTAGCAATAATATATACATTTGTGGTAACTAAATTTCCACTATATAAACATACAGAGGGAAAATATCTTCAATTTTGTATGAATTTGTCGGAGATCAAAGGCCAATACATGACCGAATCACACGGCGCAATAATATCTACCGTTACTTACAATTATATATATGACTTGCTTTTTATATATAAAGATGAACAAAATAAGCAAGTGAAATAATTGTTTTATTTACAACGTGAACAAATACTTCATACATTTTTGGCGATCGATTTAACCTGTGTACATAAAGAATATACTGATAGAATCTAGGACCTAGCCTTTGTTTGTAACACGTTGTACCGGTATGTCACTTTTGTCAACTGCACAGTATCCTTATTTTTGTTAGACCGAAATTCCTCAAAATTTTTATCATCAATTCTCGGTCTTTTCAGCATTAATGATCATTTTTCACAAATAGAAATATTCCCAGACAAAAATCTATTCACTATTACTGATCACAAGTAGCCTTAAAAAAATATTCCCTTCGAAATAGAATTCTTAGCCTGACGAATTTGAAGCGTAACCACCTTTCAAGCCGATTTACACCTTGCGTACTTTTCACGGAAATCTACGGCGACCTGTTAGTGCAATATTTACATCCGAATATATTTAATTTAATATTTAATTGTCCATCTCAAATATATATATATAAGTAATAAATAACAAGTTCATAAACTTCGGCCTTCACAGGATTTGATCACGTGACCGACCCACTTCAATTCCCACTGAAGTTTATAAACTTGTAATTTATTTCTTAATTGAAAAGGGGGGGCTAAATGAAAAGAAATCAAATCTAAAAAAAATTGTCTATTTTCCAAACACGAAAATCCTATTTAGTAAGGGGGGCAGTCTGATTAAAATCAAACTGTCACTAGCTCGTTTTATTTTGTTTGACAAACAAAATAAAAGGAGCTAGTGAAGGTTTGATTTAAATCAGACGGGGGGGGGGGGGGGGGGAGAATCAAACTTCTTTCAGTACCAATTTTTTCCCAAACTACTTTCACTTACCCTGTTAAATTTTTATCTAAACTGCAACGTGCTTGTTGAAACAGAGTGGTAGGCTAAAGCTTCGCCCCAATGTTTAATGCCTATATCTATATCTGCACATAAGGGGAGGGGGCTAAGCACCTTGGAACACTCTTGTCACATATATGTAATGCATTTTCTTGATTTTATGCACTTGAAATCGAAATAGGACTGCGTCACATGTAATCTTGAACTCGACCAGTATTTTAGCAAAAAAAACAACAATTGGAAAAAACAATGAGTTTCGAGTTTTGTTTTGTTTTGTTTTGTCTTTTTTGTTTTTTTTTTTTTTGTTTGTTTGTTTGTTTTTTTGTTGTTTTTTTTTTTACTTCAATCTTATTAATTGAAACATTTTTTTTTAAATGGTAATAGACCAAGAGTTACCGTAATATCTCTTTAACAAAAATGTTCACTTAGTTTAATTTGTCTATATTGAGGGTTATTAATATGCTGTTTGTGGACTTTTATCCGAGCTCTCAGTGTAGTGCTAGTTTCTCCGATATGAAATTCATTACACCCAGGTATTACATACCTGCAACTAAGAACAAACCCAACGATCGCTTTTTGTGAGCTACTTAATCTGGGTTCGCTTTCGTTCTTCGCTCTGAGTTATGTTTGGATGCGCTTTGGGTACGCTGTGGGTTCCTTTGGTGTCAACTATAGCGGATCGAGCGAAACAAGACAGCAAGTCTCGCGTTCGCTAGAGTTCTTCTTTCTGTTTGGTTGTGTCTGGTCAGTACATATACAGTATGAAAAAATGCTTACAAATTCTCTCATTTGTAGAAAAAGATTTGCTGAAAAAAACAACCTCTCCTGGAGATAAAGACAATGGTATTGGTAAGTAAGAAAAGGTTAAAAAATGATTATAACAAACATTCTAAATCTTAAGATATTATGTTGTCTCATAAAAAAATTATTGTTTATTCAAAGAATTGGACTAAAACTAGAATGACAAAATTTAGTGTTAGAAGTCTCTTATCAACGACAAACGTTTTAATTATTAAGACGAAAATGACATTTCTTTTGCTAAAAAGATCGTGGTATACATGTACATGTATTTGTTATCCCTTTGCCACCTAAATGAAAATGCTTTTATAAGCATATTTATTGCAAAATGTGGAGAAGTTGCAAAGTTCAGTAAGTAAGCATATTCTACAAGTACAAGCAATAATTTTCTTTGTAAAATTAAATTATTTTAGTTCCTGTAACTTTTTAAATACCTCTTGGCTTGAGGTCATTATATTTAAGTTATCTGTTTTAAAAATCAATCACAAAACTGACAATTTAATACCAAATAAGGATGGGTTTTAACAGTCCGCCCGGCTGTCTATCTGTTGTCTGCAACAACTTACTTAAACATTACCAATAACTTTTAAATGGTTAGATCGAGGGGTTTTCTATCACATGAAAATATCTTTTGACAATACAATTCATTGGGAACAAATATTTCTTAATAATGTTTTTTTCCTTGAACCTGGAATTTGACATTTTTTTGCACAATTTAATTCATGTTTTGCTTTGGTCATAATGTTGAACGATTGGTGCTTAGACTTTCATGTATTATTTGTTTATTTCTTCCTTTGGGTATCAACATTTTGAAATCATTACCTTAATTTTGGCTTCTGATCTACATTTGTGAAAATTCAACCTTTCAATGGATTTAAAACACTGAATGCAAGGGCTTTCATTTTCTCTTATATCTTTCTAGTGAAAACACCATTCTTTTGGTACTTGTGCCTCATGACCTTAACCTAATAGTATGAACTAATTTTGTAAAACTTAAATCAGTTCAATATCATTTCAACGAATTGAGGTAGGGTTTTTAGTTTTAAATATGTATTTTTTTGTGGAAAGATCTTTTCTTTCATAACAACGTTTTTTACCTCTTTGTATTAAAGAAGAAGGTATGGTTTTAGCTTTATTTCGCCCTAAAAATTTAATGATATCAAAAAGCGTTGAAACTGGCTTAAATATTAATAAAGTAAATGACTCTGATAAATCAAGAAAGAATATGACGGTTTACCGTTCTGCAAATATGATGTCATTAATGTGAAGTATTTCTCTATTTTCAACAGAAAAAGACACAAAATGGCACATTTCAAGGATGATTTTCCTTTAGAAAACAGTGTCCACAGCCGTCGCCCATGTTAATTTTTTTATATTTTGTGCAAAATTCAATAACAAATCACTTATCTCAAGATCTTTGTGGGCGATGCCTGTGGACAATGTTATCTGAAAGAAAATTCCATTGAAAATTGGTGTCTTCTGCAACTTTTAAAGAAAATACGGGAAAATGCACATGTTTATGACGTCAGAATTAGCCTTTACTGTAGTGATTTCTATGAAACAATGATTTACTATAATGATCATCATGAAAACTTTTAATTACTATGGTATTCAAGTTTATCTTCTTTATATCCTTGTATATAAGATTTCAACACTACATGTATACATCTTGCCTTCTTCCGTTTGATAAAATATAATGTGACTTACCTATATAAAATATTAAACTACAATAAATGAAAAAAAAAATATTCACAAGAGAAACATTAGGCCAACAGCATTCCACGAAGAAATAAGTTTCAAAAATCATTTAAAATAAAATTAAAAAAAATGTACAGCACACAGACAAGATCGAGTTATTAGATGTGAAATTAAGGTACTCCGATCCTCAGGTCCTGAAAATCAGGCATTGACAAATTAATAATGTTCACGAAAATGTCTCTAAATTTTCAACGTAACGTGTTTTTATCCACAATTTTTCTTCGAACTTCATCTGTAAAGTGTATCTTTTTATTCAAAGTAAAAATTAGTAAAGTTCTAATAAATTTTTTGTTAATTAGAATTAAAACACCTAATATGTTTTTTACTTTCGAATTTGATCAATAAACATATTTAGAAATATATATCATAACAAATAAATGTTTCATTTTGTAATTTTTTTTTTTTACTTTTTATAAGACGTTTTCTAAGAATTTCAAATGACTTTGGAGCACATTTAGAGGTATAAAATAAAAATTGTTGCATGAAAAGGTTTTATTTTTAATGTTTATTTTGAGACATTTTGAATTAAACTATGAATTAAAGCGTTACCCTTCCTGGCTGAGGATCAGATATCCTTAAAAGAGACATTTTTCACCCAACTTCGTATACAGTTGTGACATCTGTACATCTTAAATTTTTATGAATTTGACATTTTTATTTCCTATGCAGAACAACTTTCAACGCTTTGATTACTTAAGTGATATTTATGACTCTATTTACTTATAACATTCAGATTTTGATTTACTTAGTTAATTAATACTAGTTCAATTTAGTATATTTGAAAGCGTTGATCTCAGTATTCTTTCAATGTTTATTATTAACTTAATAGCTTTCATTTACAATTGCCAGTGCAATTTCAATTTGATAATATAACTTAGCTGTGGAAGCTCTCATTATTTAACATTTCCGTGTACTGTAATGATCTTACTGACAGTTATATATAGGAAAAATCTTTTAAAATTTCTCTTCTCCAAAACCACTGGACCAGCAAAGATGAAACTAATGTGAAAGCATTCTCAGGTAGTGTGGATTCTAGTTAGTTCAAATCCTGACCCCCGAGGATAGGGCTGGTTCACAATGGCTGATCATAGTTTAGATAGTTTTATATAGGAATACGTAGGGATGATCTTGTTAACATCTTCTCAAGATTAGAAAAGCTACATGTATGATTGTTGATATTAATCATCCTCAGTTAGAGTTAATTCAAGTTTGTTCATATCATGACCCCTGGAGTTAAGGTTGGGCCTTAATTGGGAATCAAATCTTTACATAGTAATGTATAGGAAAATTCTTTAAAACTTTTCTTCTCAAGTATGGCAAAATTATACTTGTAAGCTTTTTTGATAAAGTGACATTCTCAAAAAATGAAAAATTAAATAGATCCTCCCCAAACAAGTAAACTTTTCAATACTGAGATGATTTGTGTTTTTTAACTAGCCCATGTGCTAAGGTGAGCTATGTGGGCCCAAGGGGCACTTGTTCTTTTTTCCCGTCTTAAAAAAACAATCTGTTTCGTTTTTATAAAAGTGATCAACGGAGAATAACAGTGATTTACAGACCAATAATTCACACTAAACTAAATAATTCTTGTGTTTACATTTTACATGGTCGGTAGCACAACAAATATACTCAATATTTGAATTGATCGCTGCTCTGTAATATTATACTTTTATAAACATTGCCGTAGCCTTATGACGTCACGTTAACGCATTTCCTTAAGTATATTCCTATGCGTGAGTATACAAGAAAAATAGAATTCAAATCAAATTTACAGGTTAGTAGAAAAAAAAACAAATGAAAATATTTGTATATGATACAAATGTTATATTGGTGGTCGGACACCATCCTCTTCTACAATTTCAAAACATTCATCAGAATCAGACAATGGAAAATGTAATTGTTTAGCATAACATCTTGAGTTTTAACTGAATACTGTTTATTAACCTTATATTGGAGTGCATCTTTTAAATCTTTTTTTTTTCAATCCACTGCTTTATAAAAATCAAAATTTTAAAATGTAATGTTCCTGGTTTTTAAAATAGGAGCTAAAGCAGAGGAATGTATCTTTTCAATTTTATTTTTTACAAGAAATATTTATATACAGGTGATCAATCTAGAACACGGAGTTCTTCTTCATCGACTTTTGGACCACAATCAAAGACAAGGGAAGAAGCGGGTAAATTTTTAGCATGATAATTTTGAGTCGTGCTTGTTAACATTGTATACTGTATATTAACTTTATATTACAGTACATCTTAGAAACGTTTTTTTTTTTCAGTGCAAAAATATTTATAAATCATTTAGTTTATACCATAAGCTTCTGGGTATAGAATATTTTTGACTGGATTTATTTCTTTTTTACAGCAAATCGTACATCATTTTTATACATATGGAATTTTGTATGACGTACGAGAGAAATTATCTCCTATCTCATATATGAGATAATAATTGCGTCATACAAGATTCCATATGTATAAAAATGATGTAAGATTTGCTGTAAAATAGAAATCAATCCAGTCAAAAATATTCTAAGAATTACTTTGCAATTAAGTTTACATTTGATCATTTGGGTCTTAGCAGAGATGGAGTAGGGATGACAGGATTTTACATGAATATATAATGCGTATCATATAATATCATTCGACTACCTGCATTAAACACAAAACAACTACTCATGATTTCAATTTTTTCAAGGAGTTCGAGTTACTTTCATTGATTTCTCTCTTTCTATCTCAATATCTTATCTCGGCCACTGACATTAAACACAATGATACCCGCACGATATTTACAAGCATGTTTAGACTCCTTAGAAACAGGCACAGGTACAGAAGCCTACGAAATTTGCATTATATTGAAGGATAACACTCTACGTGCGTGTACATCGTACATGTAACACAGGGTGAACCATGCATGTAACAAATGAAATTCCTGACACTAAAATGGTTCATTCTTTTATAAAAATAATTATAAATATGATAATATGATAACAAGTATCATCTCTAAATTTTAAATTTACGAACAGTTGTGGGTTTTATCCTGTATGAATTTGTTTATGTTTTAATCAGTTAAAATAACAGTTACACTGTGAAAATCAGCGTAAATCACGAACGTTTATGTTGCAATTTGGTTTCCAGACTTACTATTTATAAAAACTGTATACTGTTCCCACTTATTAACCGACACGAACTTAACACAGGACGGAGAATTTTTGCCAATAAATTTTCTCCTCAAAAAATAAAAGTTGTTAATCAACGTTAATTGACTTTCCATGAAAAAAAAAACGGATTTCGCTGAGCAACTGCTGTTTGATGTGGTTCTAGGATGAGACTATAAGATATTACGTCATATTTATATATGTTGACTTTAACTTTAATCTTATCGTAAACGAAACATAAAGAACTATGCATAAAAAAATCGTATTTTTAAAAAAATAAAATTTCTCGGCCGTATATAGCCAATAGCGTACTTTAATTTGTTCTTTCTCTTCTAAAGCTGCATTTTACCGTACTTCGTCACCATTATGTATGTATCAAAGAAAAGCGAAACGTTAACGTTTGTTTATAAATAAATATAAGTTTTTACTGGACTCTTTAACAATGTTACAATGTTTTCAAACTTGTTTTAAATAAAAAAAAATATTTAATTCCTAGCTGTAATAATGGAGGAACAAATATACGTTAACTCATGTTTTGACAAATTGAAATTATCTATTGTAATCGTTAAATAAAACTTCCCTTTTAAAATTCAAATTTTAATAGATAGGCATGATAATTCTTAAAATTTATCTGATTATATTTTGGCATATCTTCATGAATTATAAAAGAACGCTTGGTTGCTTCTATATCACTTTGTCATATGCGGTAGGCATCAAAAACCTGAATGTTATTCGATGGTCGATACAACCTTCAGACAAGGTACACAAGAATCATGTTTACACAACGACAGAAAACTAATCAAATCAAAGTATCAAATTCCAGGCTAAATTTCAGATGATTAACAGGGTTTCTAAGACCAGGTTAATTTAAAGGAGGTGTTTATTTCTTTCCTTTTTAAGAATATTATTATATCATAAGGTAGAATTTGTCTACATAACTTAAACAAGACAATTTTGTAATTATTTTCTTGCATTTTTTTAAACGACTCTGTCAGGGTCACGTGCATCCATACATGTTACGTTATAGGTTTAACTGATATGGAATACTTTTATTTAAAAAAAACAATCATTAGTATTTTCATAAATAATAATATCTTTTGTATTCTAAATTCTAAGAATAAACGAAAAGCTTTGCACGATAAATTTCATTGGCTCGTTTTAAACAGGTGTTGCTAAAAAAATATCGTAACATGACAGACATGTTGAACATTTTGTACGTTCCAAAGAGTATGACAGAGATTTAATTTAGAGAAATTTAAAATTAATAAGGAATCAGAATTTGAATAATTTTAATTTTATTAGGTAACATTGAAATATATTTATAGTGTTGACAGGAGAATGTGGTCATCATGCACTGGAATACTAAAATGACAAAAATGCTTCAATTACCATAATGTGTTTATTTTTTTCATAAAATGTTTTGATATACAATATATATGGACCTATTCATAGTAAAGACAAGGTACACGTGCGCGCATTAGCTATGCATAAGACGACAGATATACCGGATTGCCGTATATTATTTTTTGCAGCTAACAGAGAGAAAGAACACAAGAAAGTTGGATAGCGTTTGAGGGATCATCTGTAACAGTATTGTTACGATAAAAAATTTGTTTAATCTGTAATTGTCTATTCAATTAATATCCGTTGTTGTTTTAAAAACAAGAAGCCTACAAAAAATCACAGTTTATGTTTGAAAAATTTGGACAGGTATGAATCGATTTTTTTAAAAATATTGAAAACAAAATAAATTAATTATTTTGTAATTTTCTGAATATTCATTGTTATCTCGTGAACTATAATTTCTAACTATTAAGACCTAAATAAAAGTTAATGTGACTTGTTGACGATTCACTATATATAATGAAGAAAAATTATATATAGTGAAGAGAAATTATACGTCCGTGCATGGGATACGCGTAAAATGACAAATATACCGAATCGCCTAATATTATCTATTGGAGCTAACAGAGAGAAAGAACACAAGGTAGTTGGATAACGTTTGAGGGATCATCTGTAACGGTACTATTACGATAAAAACTTTTATACACTGTATTTGTCTTTTCAATTTATGCCCGTAGTTGTTTTTTTTTTATACAAACAATCTACAAAAAATTCGCAATATACGATAAAAAAATATCTGCAGTTATAAGTCGATTTTTATTAAAAATATTTCATAAAAATAAATGAATTATTTTGTAATTTTCTGAATATTCATCGTTATCTCTTGAATTATAATTTCTTATTATAAAATAAACCTTAAGAAAAGTAAATATGACTTGTGGACAATTAACTATAGGTTATACTGAACAGGTACAATGATATTATTTACAACGATCTGACTATGGGTATGTTAATTTGTCAACGCGTTACTCAGTTACGTAAGAGCAAACCCAACAATCGCTTATGTGAATTACTTAAATCTGGGTTCCCTTTCGTTCTTCGCCCTAGGTTATGTTCGGATGCGATTTGGGTACGCTGTGGGTTCCTTTGGTGTCGACTATAATAGATCGAGCGAAACAAGACAGCAAGTCTCGCGTTCGCTAGAGTCCTGCTTTCTGTTTGGTTGTGTCTGGTCAGTACATATACTGTATGAAGAAATGCTTACAAATTCTCTCATTTGTAGAAGAACCTTTGCTGAAAAAAAAACAAAATCTCCTGGAGATAAAGACAATGGTATTGGTAGGTAAAAAAAAGGTTAAAAAATAATTATTACAAACATTCTAAATATTAAGATATTATTTTGTCTCAAAAACTTTATTGTTTATTCAAAGAATTGGACTAAATTTAGAATGACAAAATTTAGTCGTAGAAGTCTCTTATCAACGACAAACGTTTTAATTATCAAGACGAAAATGATATTTCTTTTGCTAAAAAGATCGTGGTATACATGTACATGTATTTGTTATCCCTTTGCCACTTAAATGAAAATGCTTTTATAAGCATATTTATTGCAAAATGTAGAGAAGTTGCAAAGTTGAGTAAGTAAGCATATTCTACAAGTACGAGCGATGATTTTCTTTGTAAAATTAAATTTTTTAGTTCCTGTAAATTTTTAAATACCTCTTGGCTTGAGGTCATTATATTTAAGTTATCTGTTTTAAAAATCAATCACAAAACTGAAAATTTTATACCAAATAAGGATGGGTTTTAACAGTCCGCCCGGCTGTCTATCTGTTGTCTGCAACAACTTACTTAAACATTACCAATAACTTTTAAATGGTAAGATCGAGGGGTTTTCTATCACATGAAAATATCTTTTGTCAAGACAATTCATTGGGAACAAATATTTTTTATTAATGTTTTTTTCTTCGAACCTGGAATTTGACATATTCTTGCACAATTTAATTCATGTTTTGCTTTGGTCATAACTTTGAACGATTGGTGCTTAGACTTTCATGTATTATTTGTTTATTTCTTCCTTTGGGTATCAATATTTTGAAATCATTACCTTAATTTTGGCTTCTGATCTACATTTGTAAAAATTCAACCTTTCAATGTATTTAAAACACTGAATGCAAGGGCTTTCATTTTCTCTTATATCTTTCTCGAACCAGTTCAATATCATTTCAACGGATTGAGGTAGGGTTTTTAATTTTAAATATGTATTTTTTGTGGAAAGATGTCTTCTTTCGTACCAACTTTTTTTTTTACGTCTTTGTATTAAATTTAGTGTTTGGCATTTACACTTACAAAAATATAACAGTTGATAATAGTGATAACTTTGAGTCTATGAAAAGAATAGTTAACAATGGTGATAAAATAGTGACACTATGATATATAATGGTTAAATTTTTTCTTTACTGTAGTGATTTCTATGAAACAATGATTTACTATAATGATCATCATGAAAACTTTTAATTAATATGGTATTCAAGTTTATCTTCTTTATATCCTTGTATATAAGATTTCAACACTACATGTATACATCTTGCCTTCTTTCATTTGATAAAATATAATCTGACTTACTTATATAAAATATCAAAATGAAATAAATTTAAAAAAATATTCACATGAGAAATATAAGGTAAACAGCAGTCCATGAAGAAAATAAGTTTAAAAAAAGAATCATTTAAGATAAAATTTGAAAAAAAAATAAATGTACAGCACACAGAGAAGAACGAGTTATTAGATGTGAAATTAAGGTACTCCGATCCTCAGGTCTTGAAAATCAGTCATTGACAAATTAATAATGTTCATGAAAATGTCTCTAAATTTTCAAGGTAACGTGTTTTTATCCACAATTTTTCTTTATCTGTAATCTTTATCTGTAAAGTGTATCTTTTTATTTAAAGTAAAAATTAGTAAAGTTCTAATAAATTTTGAATTGATGCGAATAAAAACACCTAAAATGTTTTTCCTTTCGAGTTTGATCAACAAACATATTTAGAAATAAATATCATAGGTTTTTGAAAGAATTGCACAATATTTATACGTATACATATAAGTTATTTTTGTTTCTTCTATTTACTTCCATTATTTTACAATGTTTAGTGTGATGCAAAATACAATAAATCACTTCTTATTTCATATAATCTTAATAAAGATTGGTTCAATTTCTTTATATACTGAAGGGAAAAAGAAACGCAGGGTAAAATTTTGAGGTAAATTAAATTTGTTTTTCTTAAAATACTTTTTAGTTTTCCTATCTTACTTTTAAAATCATCTCTCAAAAAGATATAACCAAATTCTCATATGATTTTGTGTAATTATTCATGAGTTGTTGAAGCTTAAATAACGATGCCCCCCAAAAGGGAAAATGGAAAACTCTCATTATCTTCAATGTCCATCTCGTGCATCTGTCAGAGTCTTATTTCTCCTTTGCATGGAATTTCATCAGAGTGTTTATCTTTCAAACCCTGGCTATATTTAGCATGGGTAACCACGCAAAAAAATAAGTCAAACGATGCGTGCATGCGCCAGTGAGAGGAATACAACAGTAAGTTCACTGGCTCAAAAAACCAAATTGCGGAATTGTTTTCAGTCAAATTTCGTATGAATGTGATGATTATAATCGTGTACACTATAAATGGCTGTTTTTGTGGTAGTTAGGTGGCGATTTAAGAGATGGCAGGATGTATAACCCGTCGTAACATGGCTCTCTTTCGCGTTAACGTCAGCGTCACGGCTTATTGAAATCCACTCCAGACCCTCTCTGACAACGGCTAAAAAGTTTTATGGGGGGAAATTTACAAGAGACTGCTTAGTAAACCGTTGTCACCTTTTTCATTAATTAGGCAATTCGAAAACAAGACCCCATTGAACTTCCGTAAACTGTGCCAAGATGGCAATAAATTCATAATGTCTCTTTATATTGAAAAACGATGTGCATACCTCATATCAAATAATGCAACAAGATTTGTAGACAAACACGTCGTTATCCAACTGCACGTGTTTTTGGCTTTTTAGCGTTTTCCCTACGTGACGTCATAAATTTTACGGTTGAGTAATTCTGAATACTGATTTTGATGCACAGTAACTAAATTTCCTATCTGACCAATTTTCGTAATTTCCGGTCATGTGGTCAAATTTTTATCGACAATTATGCTACCCTGCGTTTCTTTTTCCTTTCAGTATATATCTAAGTCCAAAATATTTTATTGGGTATTTTTTTTTTACTTTTTATAAGACCTTTTCTAAGAATTTCAAATGACTTTGGAGCACATTTAGAGGTATAAAATAAAAATTGTTGAATGAAAAGATTTTATTTTTAATGTTTATTTTGGGACATTTTGAATTAAACTATGAATAAAAGCATCACCCTTCCTGGCTGAGGATCAGATATCCTTAAAAGAGACATTTTTCACCCAACTTCGTATACAGTTTTGACATCTGTACATCTTAAATTTTTATGAATTTGACATTTTTATTTCCTATGTAGAACAACTTTCAAAGCCTTGATTTACTTAAGTGATATTTATGACTCTATTTACTTATCACATTCAGACTTTGATTTACTTATTTAATTAACACTAGTTCAATTTAGTATATTTGAAAGCGTTGATCTCAGTATTCTTTCAATGTTTATTATTAACTTAATACCTTTCATGTACAATTGCCAGTGCAATTTCAATTTGATAATATAACTTTGCTGTTGAAGCTCTCATTATTTAACATTTCCGTGTACTGTAATGACCCTACTGACAGTTATATATAGGAAAAATCTTTTAAAATTTCTCTTCTCCAAAACTACTGAACCAGAAAAGATGAAACTAATGTGAAAGCATTCTCAGTTAGTGTGGATTCTAGTTAGTTCAAATCATGACCCCGAGGATAGGGCTGGTTCACAAAGGCTGATCATAGTTTAGATAGTTTTACATAGGAATACGTAGGGAAAATCTTGTTAACATCTTCTCAAGATTAGAAAATCTACATGTATGATTGTTTGTATTAATCATCCTCAGTTAGAGTTAATTCAAGTTTGTTCATATCATGACTCCTGGAGTTAAGGTTGGGCCATAATGGGGAATCAAATCTTTACATAGAAATGTATAAGAAAATTCTTTAAAACTTTTCTTCTTAAGTATGGCAAAATTATACTTGTATGTTTTTTTGATAAAGTGACATTCTCAAAAAATGAAAAATTAAATAGATCCTCCCCAAACAAGTAAACTTTTCAATACTGAGATGATTTGTGTTTTTTAACTAGCCCATGTGCTAATGTGAGCGATGTGGGCCCAAGTGGCTCTTGTTCTTTTTTCCCGTCTTAGAAAAACAATCTGTTTTGTTTTTATAAAAGTGATAAACGGAGAATAACTGTGATTTACAGACCAATAATTCACACTTAACTAAATAATTCTTATGTTTACATTTTACATGGTCCGTAGCACAACAAATATACTCAATATTTGAATTGATCGCTGCTCTGTAATATTATTCTTTTATAAAATTTGTCGTAGCCTTACGACGACACGAGGATACAAAAAAATAGAATTCAAATCAAATTTACAGGTGGCTTAGTAGAAAAAAAAAAACAAATGAAAATATTTGTATATGATACACATGTTATATTGGGGGTCGGACACCATCCTCTTCTACAATTTCAAAACATCCATCAGAATCAGACAATGGAAAATGTAATTTTTTAGCATAACATCTTTGAGTTTTAATTGAATACTGTTTATTAACCTTTTATGCCAACCAAGTATTGATGAATTATATCCAGCCAGAGTCCGAGCTTGATTTGCGAAAATTAGACACAATACCCATATTGTGTGAAAAGGTCATTTATTCACAAAAAGTACATATCTCATACTATTGAATATTATATAATAGGCATTTACAAAAATACATCATATGATATGATTGAATAAATGACATAGATTCGCAAAGGTGGGGATAAATATGTTGCCACCCATCACCTCTGAAAGAGGGGATCCCCCACCCGAGGACTCTGGCAGATATGACAAGTCAAACAGATATTTAAAAAAAAAAAATAATAATCTAGCTAAAAGGAAAATTATACACACATATTGATATGCAGAATAATATAAGCGCTAATACCTTGCTTAACAAATTAAAACATTGTCTTAATTAAACGTTACAGCTCAAAATGCATAAATGAAGATAAATCAGAGACAACCCTTGAAACATATCAATATAATTAGTTAGATGCAATCTTCAATGCTATTGAAAAGGTACACACATCAATAATTATATGTAATTCAATGACGGCAGGCAATGCTGTCCCAGGTTTCAAAGTTCAGCTTATCTCCAAATGTTCAAAATTGCTGATGCAAACCGATACCGACCAATTAAGAGTACATAAATGTCTAAAAATTCGCTGCTGTCAGGCAATGCTGGCCCAGTCTCACATATTGTTAATAATGTTAGTGTAAGAAAGTAATTACTGGCAGGCAGTGCTAACCCAGCTTTAAAACAGAAACATATTAAGTACGTAATGTCAAAACTAGCAGGCAGTGCTGACCCAGTAAACAATTTGTGGTCACAGGTGGCAGGCAATACTGACCCATATACCAGGGAAATTAAAGATTGACTTAGCACTTCAAAAGTTATGCATACGAATGTACTTTAGAAATGCATCTGATTTCCATCTTCCCATATTCTGAATGACACTTAACGGAACTCCCCTTGCTGCGGCAGACGTGGCTGCTCCTATACGAAAACTATGACCTTTGTAAAATCTATTATCCAGACCTATAAATGAAACAGCTGATCCGAGAACTGAGTTAAAGAAAGAACGAGAAATAGGAGTTCCACATTTAAATTGAAACAGGGGACCTTTAGTGTGATTGAATGCCTTCACGTATTTGTAAAGTGCATAGACTGGGCAAGCCTGATTATTACACTGCCTTGGGATAAAAATAGTTTTAGGGTGTAGGTCACTATGTTTATAGTGAACAAGTATTATCGACATTCCCAATAATGATACATTATCTCATTCAAAAGAAAGATTTTCAAATTGTAAAACGGCCGAGGACTCCGATGACGACTTGACCGTAATCTCACCCACTATTAAAAATGCGTAAAAGGCAAACAAAAACATTGCAGTTATCAGCAGTTGATTATCACAATTTGACACGACATATGGAATTGATGAAATTAATCTTGTTAATATGTCTTTTGTTATTGGAAGTCTACAATCCACTGAACCACTAATATTGTGCGCACCTTTCAAAATCTTTTTTATTTAGAAGTTGTTAGTAGGGTCATTCAGACTGTTGGCTTTGTGTACAAAACTAATCGCAGACATGTGTGTTGCTATTGTGGATGGGCTATAACCCTTCAAAAACAAATAGGCTATATATTGAGTCAACATCACATGGGAAGATGGAAATGCATGACACTCTTGGAAATAAATGTTGCAAAACTGCACATAATTTTGAATAAATCTGTTATACGATGTAAATGTGGCGGATGACAGTGATGCCTTTAACAGGGATGTAACTAAACTATCAAGAAGTGATCTGGGATATTGGTTGGACAAGGGGCCAACCATTGTGCCAATTTGTGAGCTTTCTGAAAAAGAAAGCGAGAAAGGAGATCACAAATTATGTTATGTTTCCCCTTGATATGTTTAGCTCGGAAGAAGACGTTATATTTCAATGCGGCTAAAACTAAACGCCTCACCATTTTCATGACTATTTTGTTCTTTGATGAAGTTTTATTGATTATATCGACAACGGCGGCATTATCCGTAAAAAATAATATTCTATGGTTCTTTAAATAATGACCCCACAATTCTAAAGCTAACACTATAGGAAACAGTTCTTTGGCAGTAATATGCCAAGACTGCATGTCATTTGACCACTCGCCAGTGAACCATTTACAGCCAAAAACAGCTGCATGACCTCCATGCACACCTGCAGCATCAGAATATAATTTAATTGTATCTGATGAAACCCATTTATCAAATAAAAAACAGGATTTTCCATTAAAATTATCAATAAAAGAAGACAAGGCATGCAAGTCTGACCTAGCTTCAGCATTAAGTGTAATGCGGTATGTCGGACAAGAATGTCCGGTTGTAAGGTCGATCAGTCTACGTAGGAAAGCCCTGGCTGGAATAACATCACTACAGGCAAAGTTTAATAACCCAATTTAAATGCTGCGTTTTTTTCTTAAAAGTATGCAAAATACAATGTACAAGATATTTTAGCAATTTTTTCCTCTGGTAAACGTGCGACCATTGACATGGAATCAATTTCTATTCCATAAATTGTAATAATTTTCGTTGGTAACTGAGTTTTTTCATTCTTAATCGGTACACCAATATCGTTACATAATTCTAAAAATTGATCTAGCGAGTGTGCACAAACACTAGTATTTTGTTTACCGACGAAGAAGAAGTCATCCAGAAGATGTAATATGCCTACCACCCTAAAGTTCTGTGATAAAACCCAATGGAGTGCTAATGAGAATTTCTCAAAAAGCTGACATGGAGATGAGCAACCCATAGGTAAACATGTGTCATAGTAATATTTACCTTCCCATACAAAGCCAAGTAAATGATAATCATCAGGGTGGAAAGGAAGCAAACGAAAAGCGTCCTCAATATCTGCTTTTGCCATAAGCGAATTAAACCCATGCGATTGAACTAAACCGATAACAGTCTCTATGTTTTCGTAAGAGACAGAGCAGAACTCTCGTGGAATTGAATCATTAACATACGCTCCTTTAGGAAAGGACAAATCATGAATGACACGATATTTTCCTACTTCTCTTTTAGGAACCAAACCTAAAGGTGAACAAACAAAATTTGGAAAGGGGGGTTGATCATAAGGACCTCTATATCGACCTAATTTTATTTCCTTATTTATTTTTTCCCAGACAATTTCGGGGTTCTCAATAGCACTTTTATGATTTCTACATTTCAAAACTGACTGTATGGAAGGTCCAGCACCAATACGAAATCCAACGGAAAAACCCGAGAGTAAAAAATCTCTGTCAAATTTATTGTAGCCATTAAGATGATACGCTAACCTATCACACTTCACTGGTGTTTTGAGATTTTGGGGAAATTTGTGATTTCTTCGCAGAGGTACATGTGTCTGATGCATGCTTTTTGCCACAGTGTACACACAGGTGTTTGAGTTTACACTCTTTGAAACCACACTGCCCTGTAGCGCAGAATCTCCAGCAGAAACCTTTAGGGTATTCTGGTCTCTGCTGGATCCTGCCATGAAAGGGGTTTTTGCCACGCTTTGAATTAGAGAAGAGGTTGTAAAGGCCAGATTTGTTCTGGCTCGTTGCCACCCGCCACAACTCATCATGCATAACTGACCACTCGAGTTTATGGACTTGACGAAGTTTTCTAAACTCTTCGTCATAAAACCTTGCCGCCTGGAAACCATAGTCTAATGCCAATTTTCTTATGTTGTTTCCATACTTTATCAGGTCTAAAGCGAGCGATGGGTATTTTGTAATGTATAGGGACATGTAAATATCAAACGCATTGTTCCATTGTTTATAGGAGTTGATTGACAGTTTGTTAGAAGTTTGACACCTGATGAAATATCATGTACTTCGTCAGGTCGCTTGACGTGTGGTAACAAGGCGGCAAAGTCTACATATACATCATCGAAAACGGAATTCTTAAGTTTGTCACTTACATGATAAGCTAATGGTAAAGCATTTTTGACAAGAGAAATGTTGCTAAAATTTACAGGTATTGTTGTACTACCTTCGACAGAACTAACAGATGGTAAATTATTGTCACTGGTGGCTGATGGTATAGGTTGGCTGATCGTAGAGCGTGAGGACAGGTTGCCAATTAAAGACAGCAGATCTTGTGGCATAGGTGTAACACTGGGCGGCTGGCTAGTGACAGTTTGTAAGTTTGGATGGTCGATGCCAGGCGTTGTTGAAGGAATGGACATAGACTGGGTTGACGAAACGGGCTTATTAATAACGTTAACAGTAGGATTTTGAATTTTCTTAAGAAGGGCCTCTGCAATTTCGTCTGCGGAGGGAACATTTACGTGCTGAGAGGGAACCGATGAGTGTTGTTCAGGGACACACGGGTTAGGTGCATTGGGCGGAGCTGCCCTCTTTGAAGAAGGTGCCCGTTTAGTTTTTGATCCATTTTGTTCTTGCGGGGCCACTTGCACACGTTTTCTCCCTCTAGGCATGGTCACCTAAGTTAAACAAAGTATAGACACAATCAAATAAAGTTTTGTTCAATTTTTTAGCACCCATTACCTGTAAATACCTTCAAGATTAGGCAATATTCAGAAAATAATAAGACCCGAGAATCGTGTGCCACGAGCTTATAGAGGGCTTACGACCCACAATATACAACAGAGTGGGGATGTGAGCAACCGTAAATGCATACTATTTTATGCAACATAATAAAGAACAAAGGCACAAATCAAATGAGCAATTGTTCAACCACACTCACGTATGCTTCTCCTGTCGAGTATACATGTGAGCGACCATAAGCAAGGGTCACCCATAACAGGAACTTTATGCATACTAATGTGAGAAACCAATGAGATAAACACACACAACTGCTAAGTATTGCAGATAAAATGTGTACACACAACAGCTGTTGTGAAATATAGACAAGCAGCACAAAAGTCTAGGGTCAAATGATTGTCCGAATACCATAAACAACATCATTAATATTAAACAGTGTAAAATAATATTGCCAGGGTGTTATGCCCTGTTAAGATAAATTAAAACTTAAAAACATCCACGTCTATGACAAATACCAATGGCAGATCTAATGCTCTTTGTATATTTCAGCATTCCTAATGGATTTAAATGCACCCCATCACAGAGCATAAGAGATCTGCTGTTTTGCCAAAAACCGCGGTGGTACCAAAAGGTAATCTTTGGATTGCCTCGGCATAAATGTTCAATATGTTTGTTAACTTGACAAACAATGTTGTTAAAGAGTTTCCCGCAACGGCGAGAAAACCTTCGCAACAATTGACCAATGATAATATGCTTAACGTTTTAAGCTTGAACTATAAATGAGGCGAAAGAAATAATATCGCGCTCTTATTTTGCAGGATCCGAGTCAACTCGAATGTCATTGCCTCCGACCTGCAGAAAAAGCACTTGAGGTAAAAACTTCTCTAGGATATTCATATAACAAGGTTTTTGCAAACATTTCTGACCCAGACGGACAGTTCCACCCCCAATTCCTTTAAAACTAACAAGAAATTTACCGGCATCGAGAGATAAATTTTTCCACTCTCTGTGAGATAAGGAGATATGATGAATTCGTCAAGACGACGAATGAAGGAATGACCAAAAACTAACATCCGACAGGTCATAATGAATGCAAAAATATATTATAAAAGAATTATGGTTCGCCTTTACCTTTTAAATCGTCCTTGCAGTGTGCAGCCCAATCAAGGAATGCCGCAAACGATTCAGACCCCTGGAAAATCCCGGGGCGACACATATTCAAAGACCAATTAAAAGCGCGCATTCCGAGGTATGCAAAATGATGCAGAGTTAACTGCGGCTAACAGCGAAAATTTACTCGCACTGAGTCATGTTTCATTTCCGGTAATAGATTATGCGTAAACTCTAGATGCTTGAGTTGAATAACAATATGACAAATACAAAATAAAATACTTATATCTAAACTTGTTGTTATAAACTATTTTATTTTCCCTTAAAATTAATTATATTGGAGTGCATTCTTTTAAATCTTTTTTTTTTTTTCAATCCACTGCTTAATAAAAATCAAAATTTTAAAATGTAATGTTCCTGGTTTTTAAAATAGGAGCTAAAGCAGAGGAATGTATCTTTTCGATTTTATTTTTTACAAGAAATATTTATATACAGGTGATCAATCTAGAACACGGAGTTCTTCTTCACCGACTTTGGGACCACAATCAAAGACAAGGGAAGAAGCGGGTAAAAATTTAGCATGATAATTTTGAGTCGTGCATGTTAATATTGTATACTGTATATAAACTTTACATCATAGTACATATTTGAAACTTTTATTTTTTAGTGCAAAACTTTTTTTGAATCATTTAGTTCATACATTAAGCTTCTGGGTATGAAATAGGAGATACGATTAATTATGGAGAGGACTGTATTTTTCTCGAATAAATTTATAATATATAAATATAAATATAATATAATATATATATATATATATATATATATATATATATATATATATATATATATATATATATATATATATATATATATATATATATATATATATATATATATATATATATATATATATATATATATATATATATATATATATATATATATATATATATATATATATATATATATATATATATATATATATATTTGTATATGATATGTAAGTGACAGACATGTTATATAGGTGCACATAGACACATACCCTCTTCTACAACTTCAAAACACAGAATCTCAGAATAAGAAAATGGTATATTATTAATTAATTTTATATTACAGTACATCTTTTAAATAGTTTTTTTTCTTTTCACTGCTTTATTGAAATTAATATTTTGAAATATGATGTTCCTGGTTTTTAAAATAGGGGCTATAGCAGAGGAATCTATCTTTTCGATTTATGTTTACAACATATTTTTACTTTTAGGTGATCAATCTAAAACACTGAGTTCTTCTTCTCCGACTTTTGGACCACAATCAAAGACAAGGGAAGAAGCGGGTAAATTTTTAGCATGATCATTTTGAGTCGTGCATGTTGATATAGTATAAGGTATATTAACTTTATATTACAGTACATCTTAGAAACGTTTTTTTTTTTTCAGTGCGAAACTATTCATAAATCATTTAGTTTATACATTAAGCTTCTGGGTATAGAATATTTTTGACTGGATTCATTACTTTTTTACAGCAAATCGTACATCGAGAGAAATTATCTCCTATCTCATATATGAGATAATAATGGTGTCATACAAGATTCCATGTGTATAAAAATGATGTACGATTTGCTGTAAAATAGAAATCAATCCAGTCAAAAATATTCTAAGAATTACTTTGCAATTAAGTTTACCTTTGATCATTTGGGTCTTAGCAGAGATAGAGTAGGGATGACAGGATTTTACATGAATATATAATGCATATCATATCATTCGACTGCCTGCATTAAACACAAAACATCTACTCATGATTTCAATTTTTTCAAGGAGTTCGAGTTACTTTCATTGATTTTTCTCTTTCTATCTCAATATCTTATTAAATACACTGTTACATATGTATGGACGTTAGTATTTCCCATATATAATTTTTCAAAATTCAAGGTTATGGAAAGCAGATTATAACAAATGACGTTAGCTTTAATAATTCAGATTAATTAAAACCTATCACAGAGACAATTTAACACGGATAATGCAAATAACACAATTTTCGGATCCTTTTAGGGCACCCTCCGCTTAAAGTCGAATTTTTTTCATGCAATCATTGATCTTCTTTAAATAGTTCGCATTGACAGGCTTTTTTTCTTTTCTGACAGAGGGGTGGAAGGAGGCTCAGAGCCCCCTCGGGATTCACGCATCGTGATGAGGCGGATCTGAGTTATTTTAGGAATCACCGTCTAGTTAGTATAGTAAACCTGAGCATTAATGAAATGATAGTGGGAAACAGTTGATGTCCCTTGGATAGTATACTAACTAGACAGTAATTCCTTATATTTCCGTTTCATTGTGATATATAATTGTAGATTAAGATTTCAAAAATGTAGACATAGATTCAAATTACATGAGGACTCCCATGCCAATTTCAATTGTCCTTGGCCACTGACGTTAAACACAATGATAGCCGCACGATATTTACAAGTATATTTAGACTCCTTAGAAACAGGCACAGGGACAGATGCCTACGAAATTTGCATGCTCAAATGCACATATATTGAAGGATAACACTCTACGTGGGTGTACATCGTACTTGTAACACAGTCTTAAACATGCATGCAACAAATGAAATTCCTGACACTAAAATGGTTCATTCTTTTTTAAAAATAATTATAAATATGATAATATTATAACAAGTATCATCTCTAAATTTTAAATTTACGAACAGTTGTGGGTTTTATCCTGTATGAATTTGTTTATGTTTTAATCAGTTAAAATAACTGTTTATATTATTTGTTTCCTTCGTAAACACTGTGAAAATCAGCGTAAATCACGAACGTTAATGTTGCAATTTGATTTCCGGACTTACTATTTATAAAAACTGTATACTGTTCCCACTCAATAACTGACACGAAAATAACACAGGACGGAGAATTTTTGCCAATAGTTTTCTACTCAGAAAATAAAAGTTGTTAATCAACGTTAACTGACTTTCCATGAAAAATAAACGGATTTCGCTGAGCAACTGCTGTTTGGTGTGGTACTAGGATGTCACTATAACATATTACGTCATATTTATATATGTTGACTTTAAATTTAATCTTATTGTAAACGAAACATAAAGAACTCTGCATATAAAAAATCGTATTTAAAAAAAAATAAAATTTCTCGGCCGTATATAGCCAATAACGTACTTTCCCTAGTTTACTATAGTTAACTGTAGTAAATCAAAGTGTCAAAGTTTTCGCCAAAGTTTTTCAAAGTGTCAAAGTTTTCGTCAAAGTTTTCAAAGTGTCAAAGTTTTCGATAAAGTTTTTCAAAGTGTCAAAGTTTTCACCAAAGTTTTTCAGGTGTCAAAGTTTTCGTCAAAGTTTTTCAAAGTGTCAAAGTTTTCGCCAAAGTTTTTCAAAGTGTCAAAGTTTTCGCCAAAGTTTTTCAAAGATTTCGCCAAAGTTTTTCAAAGTTTCAAAGTTTTTGATAAAGTTTTTCAAAGTGTCAAGGTTTTCGTCAAATTTTTTCAAAGTGTCAAAGTTTTCATCAAAGTTTTTCAAAGTGTCAAAGTTTTCGTCGAAGTTTTTAGAAGTGTCAAAGTTATCACTATAGTAAATCAAAGTTTTCAAAGTGTCAAATTTATCACTATATTTAACTATAGTAAACTATAGTTATTTATAGTTGACTATAGTATTTTTTTGTTAGGGTTTGTTCTTTCTCCTCTAAAACTGCATTTTACCATACTTCGTCACCATGATGTATGTTTCGAAGAAAAGCGAAACGTTAACGTTTGTTTATAAATAAATAAAGTTTTACTGGACTCCTTAACAATGTTAGCATGTTTTCAAACTTGTTTTGAATAAAAAAATAAATTAATTCCATGATACTAGCTGTAATAATGGAGGAACAAATATACGTTAACTCATGTTTTGACAAATTGAAATTATCTATTGTAATCGTTAAATAAAACCACCCTTTTAAAATTTAGATTTTAATAGATAGGCATGATAATTCTTAAAATTTATCTGATTATATTTTGGCATATCTTCATGAATTATAAAAGAACGCTTGTGATAAGGAAACACGTACAGACGGACGGAATTAACGATTACTATATACCCTCCCGCTTTTCAAGCGGAGGGTATAATAATATCTTTTGTATTCTAGTTTCTAAGAATAAACGAAAAGCTTTGAATGATAAATTTTATTGGCTCGTTTTAAACAGGTGTTGCTCAAGAAATATCGTAACATGACAGACATGTTAAACAATTTGTACGTTACAAAGAGCATGAAAGAGATTTAATTTAGATAAATTCAAATTTTAAATTAATAAGGAATCAGAATTTGAATAATTTCAATTTTATTAGGTTACATTGAAATATATTTATAGTATTGACAGAAGAATGTGATTATCATGCACTGGAATACTAAAATGACAAAAATGCTTCAATTAACCATGATGTGTATATTTTTTTATAAAATGTTTGATATACAATATATAAGGGCCTATTCATAGTATAGACAAGGTACACGTGCGCGCATTGACTATGCATAAGACGACAGATATACCGGATTGCCTAATATTATTTTTTTGGAGCTCACAGAGAGAAAGAACACAAGAGAGTTGGATAGCCTTTGTGGGATCATCTGTAACGGTACAAAGTTGTAACTTGTTCAAAGTGTAATTGTCTATTCAATTATATCCGTTGTTGTTTTAAATACAAGAAGCCTACAAAATATCGCAGTATGTGATTGAAAAATTTGGACAGGTTTAAATCGATTTTTATAAAAAATATTTAAAAAATAAATAAATGAATTATTATGTAATTTTCTGAATATTCATTGTTATCTCGTGAACTATAATTTCTAACTATTAAGGACCTAAATAAAAGTTAATGTGATTTGTGGACAATTCATTATTGGTTATACTGAACAGGTACAATGCTCTTATTTACAGCGAACTGCCATTCGGTATGTTAATTTGTCAACACGTTACTCTTTTACGTAAGAGCAAACCCAACGATCGCTTTTTGTGAGCTACTTAATCTTGGTTCGCTTTCGTTCTTCGCTCTGGGTTATGTTTGGATGCGCTTTGGGTACGCTGTGGGTTTCTTTGGTGTCGGCTGTAGCGGACAGAGCGAAACAAGAAAACAAGTCTCGCGTTCTCTAGTAGTCCAGCTTTCTGTTTGGTTGTGTCTGGTCAGTACATATACTGTATGAAGAAATGCTTACAAATTCTCTCTTTTGTAGGAATACCTTTGCTTAAAAATTCAGGACACAAAGACAGTGATAATGGTAGGTAAAAAAAAGGTTTAAAAATAATTATAACAAACATTCTAAATATTAAGATATTATATTGTCTCATATAACTCTTTTTTTATTCAAAGAATTCGACAAAAAAAAAAGAATGACAAAATTTAGTCGTAGAAGTCTCTTATCAACGACAAACGTTTTAATTATTAAGACGAAAATGATATTTCTTTTGCTAAAAAAGATCATGGTATACATGTATTTGCTACAGTGTATCCCTTTGCCACTTAAATGAAAATGTTTTTATAAGCATAGTTATTGCAATGTGTGGAGAAGTTGCAAAATTGAGTACATGTAAGTAAGCATAGTCTACGAGTGATAAATTTCTTTGTAAAGTTAAAATTATTTAAGTTCCTGTAAAATGTTTAATACCTCTTGGCTTGAGGTTATTATATTTAATTTATCTTTTTAAAAAGTCAGTCACACTACTGAAAATTGAATGCCAAAAAAAATGGGTTTAAACTGCCCTCCCGGCTGTCATTCTGCAACAACTTATTTAAACATTACCAATAACTTTGGAATGGTTAGATCGAGGGTTTTATTTTAATTTTTTTTTTCCTTGAACCTGGAATTTCATATATTTTTGCATAATTTTATTCATTTTTTTACTTTGGTCATAACTCTTGAAAGGTTGGTGCTCAGACTTTCATATATTATTTGCTTATTTCTTCCTTTGGGTATCAACATTTTGAAATTATTACCTTAATTTTTGCTTTTGATCTACATGTCAACCTTTCAATTGATTTAAAATAGTTAGTGCTACGTCTTACATTTTCTCTTATATCTTTCTCGTGGAAAGACCATTCCTTTGGTACTTGTGCCTCATGACCTTAACCTAAAAGTAATTTTGTAAAACTTTAACCAGTTCAATATCATTTGATTGAATTGAGGTAGGGTTTTCAATGTTAAATATGTATTCCTTGTGGAAAGATCTTTTCTATAATGATCATCATGAAAACTTTCAATTACTATGGTCTTCAAGCTGATGCTCTTTATTTCTTTAGTTCTTTTCACGTGGTCCTAAAAGAAACCGAAAAACGACGCATCTGGACGCCCGGTTGCAGATGTTTACAGCACTCGATTTTCATTGCGCATTTACTTCATGTAAATGTTTTCATTTCCAAGAATCTTTGGAATTTGCCTTTCCTACTTTGGACATGCCTAAAACTTCCGAAGAATGATACAAGCGCGATTACTCTTATTATACGCAGAGCATTCCAATGTACATAAATTGTTTAAAGTAAAACTTTAGATTCAATTGATTTTATTACATTTAAATTGCAAATAACATAACTGGTTCCAAGATACAAAAAAAAAACTAATACTAAGTTATTTCATCATTGTGTAGCAAAGTTTCAATTAATTAACCACCAAAATTAAGTTTTTATATCAGTATGATAAGAAAAATCTTTGTTATTCTATTTAAGTCGAGATCGATAAAGCAACAAGCATTTAAATTTTGGATGAGAAAGCTGACTTTGAATTGGAACTCCTGTCTTTTTACAGGACAAGCATGATATGGATATGCTATGGATATGAAACCTTGATGCCTAGAAAGCTTCCAGTTTACAGAAATGGGCACTTTTTCTATACCAGGAAGAGATGATCACAAAGATTTGTTAGCAATGTATTTAAAAAGCATTTAAAAAGTACCAAATTATGTGACATTTACATAAACAAATGCATCCTGTTTCCATTTTTATACTACGATACAATTATTCAATTCATTGACATGTTAGATACTTGTATTCATATTTTGAAACTTTTTGAACTAGCGAGTTCTTTTTGTGTATGTGCATACGTAAAAGTTTTACTTTGTGATTATTTACAATGTTCATGTTCTTTAATGGAGCATTGTTAGAAAAGTTTGCGGACATATGGATTTAGGAAAATTATTTGACTTTTACTTTGAAGAATGGCGTATGTCAGATTATATTCCTTTCTGTTGTTTGTTAGTGTATAAAAAATTAAGTCAATTTACTATAATGTAGAAAAGTGCATTCATACCATTTACAGAGCATTCACGTTAGTTTTTTTTTAAGGTTAGGTGAAGTGATAACCTAATTCCAAACCTTTCAATCTTAATCCTAGTTCAAAATATCTGTCATTTTAAATAACTTCTGTATCTTTTTCCTACTTTAAAATTGAAGTACTTGGTCATGACATTTTATTTCTTTCTGAAATGTGGTGAGATGCGTAATGTGGTGGGTCATCCAAACATGCTTCTGAATGGGCCAGAAAAGTTAGAAATTATGTGGAAGCATTCTAGGATAGAGTATAATTTTAACTGTAAAAATCATTACCTCCTGGGATAGGGCCAGGCCACAATAGGGAATTCTAGTTTTATTTAGAAATACATAGGATTTTTTTTTATTCACTCCTTTAGAACTTACAAGCGATAAAAGCAGAAACTTTTGTGGTTGTAATCTGGGGAGAGGTGTGTTCTAGATTATAAAAATCATGACCCGCGAGCGTAGGGCGGGGCCACAATAGGGAATTCATGTTTGACATATAAATATATAGGGAAAAAATTAGAAATCTTTGCAGGAAAAACTGGTCAGAAAAGCTGAAACTTTGTGTTGAATCATCCTGGGGTAGTTAAGATTTACAATTGTTCAAATCATGAACCCAATGGGTAGGGCGGGGCCAAAATAGGGAATACAAGTTTTATATAGACATACATAGGAAAAATCTTTAATCTGAAATAAATGTGGGAAGCACCCTCGGGTAGTGTTGATTCTTAACCCCAAATAAAACGTGTCCGTGAACTTTTTTAACATTCTAGTATATGTATTATTCCATGTAATGATGATCTACATGTATTATTCCGTAAAATGATAATCAATATTTAAGAAAACTTTAACCTTAAACCTATTTTAATGTTTTATATTGTACTTGTTATACAATTAATAACCCCTTGTGAGGTCAACATGGTGAAATAAGGACTCGAGACCCAGCCCACGAGGTGACCTGACCTGACCGAGGCCGCGTAGCGGCCGAGGTCAGGGCAGGTCATCGAGTGGGCCAGGTCGAGGGTCTTAATTTCACCATGTTAAACTCACAAGGGGTTATGAATTGTTTTATTATACCGATGTATATTGAAAAGTATGAATCTTGAACCGTTTTCAATTTTTCTTTTGATCGGGATCGGGATTTGCTACAGACCGGATAGTGAAATTGTTTACATTGGCGTCTGCAAGTTGTGTAAGTTGTTGCATAATGATTTACTGATTAAAACAATATTTGGTTGATATCGACATACATTGTTATAACTAACGATTACTTTTCCTCTACACAGTCAATATCTAACACAGAATTCAACTCTTTAAATAGCCGCCTCTACATTCTATTGAACTGAATTGTAACGATGTTTTGAAACGATAGATCTATTGTAACGATAAAATTTTACCGTATTCTGTATGGTAATGCAAAACAGACCATGCACAATTTTAAGAACATGTTGTTTTTTATCGAATAATTATTACTTTATGCATTAACTTCACTCAAAATCGAAGTTTTAATCAAGCGGTCATTTTTAGCGGTCATTAAAAATAATGACCGGTTCATTATATCCCACATGCAGTGACTCCTAGGTCAGTATTGCTGTAAACGGTACCATATGAAGTCATTGTTGTGTTTTAAAGTTTTCTTACCAGCCAATCAAATTCGAGTATTATCAATAGAGGTATAATATAATGTTTTAATGTTTAATTGTTTCTAAAACGAGGAAAATTATAGACAAGCCAGTTGATGAAACAAGAATATCAGCAGTCTCGTTAAAGTCATAATTTCGTAAGTTCTATGATCGATACAATGACATTGTCAGAAAAAATCATTGAGTCAAATGCTGACTGACGTTTTTCATACTAATCGTTTGTCCTTTTTTTAATACACTGAATTGACGACGGATTATTCTGTTATTACCTGTTCATTACAAGGTCACACGGCGGGTGTGACCGGTCAGCTAGGGATGCCTCCAAGGCACTTGATCCCACCTTTGATTTAAGGAGGTCTATGTTCGCTCTGATCTATTTTGTATTGTTTTATGGACTTCGAGATTGAGTAATGTTCGTTATCTCCATATCCTTCTTCATAAAGATTACATATGTAATATTTGTCTTAATAAAGATTATATGTGTAATATTTGTTTAATCATAATTTTTTTTTATTCAGCAGACAACATCCAAAATTAGCATAATAGTACAAGGAAAACATATCTTTTGCTAATCTTTTGTTCAATTAAGATCAAGCATTGTTGAGATATAAGCCAGGTAGTAAAACATGGATGAGAAATAATGGGTATATATACTGCGGTCAAAAGAAAAGCAAAACCCTCATTTAAGGGGGGGGGGGATTATATACCGGTTATAAATACTGTAGAATGGCAAATAATCATGGTGGTTTTAATTCCTCTACGTTCGCAATCTTTCATTTTTCTGCGAAATTAAAACCATCTTGAATTTTATTACTAGTTCTTACAAACGTTTAAATGTTATTTAAAATTTGAATTAATTTCTTTTTGGATGAAATTTAAACCATCATAATTGATACTTTTTGAGCTATCGTGAAATTTTAAAACCGTGGAATTAAAACGATTTACAGTATGTACGAAAAAATTAGGAAATCTTTATCTTTGCCAAATCAGCCATTTAACGGTTGAATGATTTTATTCCATTGTCGGAAGTTCCTTTTTAGCCCTCTTAACAGAAATCAATATGTTTGGTTTTCAAGGGTTTGTAGCTATTCATCATAAGTGTTGTACTAAAATCTCGGGGAATTTTTTTTTTCTTTTCTGGATGTGATGCCTATATTTCATCAAAATGACTGATAGCTAGAAGGGGAATGCTTTAAGAGTTATTTTTTTTTATTTTTTAAGGTTAGATGATAACATAAAAAAATGAATATATTTAGGTAAAAAGTAAATTAACAAAACAATTGTTACTTCATGTAAACGTTAAATGTTATATTTTAGACCTCAGAAAGTAACAAATAACTCTTAAAGCATCCCCCGTTCCGACCATTCAATTAAGCAATTAAAAGGTGTTATTCCGCCATAAACAACAAATATAGCTTTCTACCATGCATTAGGTTTTTTCAAATGCATCAATGCCCTTTCTTACTTAAATGAAATATTCTGTTTTTTATCAAGAATTATTCAATGGTTCAGTGCAAGGATATACCAAATAACAGAACATTTATATATATGCAGTAACTGTTTTATCTATGAAATATACATTGTAAAAAAAAGTTTTCCTTTTTTTTTTCAAATTCTGAGTCAATCACCAGAGGACGGCTTTCGAGGACGATATTTAAATTCAAAGAATCGAGAAGAGAAAAACGACATTTTAAAAAACGGAATATTGAAGTAAAGTAGTTAGGTACTTGAATACTTGAGCCGTGGTTCGAAAATAGTCATGTGCTATGCTTATGTACATACATATGAGCAAATGATAATAAAACGAAAAGAGAACCATTTATTTGTTACTCTGTATTTCTTCAACTTACAGAGACAAAAAAAACGACCCGATTGTCGAAGTCTTTTAGTTATCTTGCACTCGAGACAATCTTCCCATTATAACGAGCAAAAATAAAACACATCTGTTCGGTACAAATACTAAACTAAACACAGTTATTTACATAGTAACAATATACAATACAAAGTACTCAATGACGTCATCACTATTATGACGTCATCACGATGGTGACGTCATAACCAGGAATATACACTGTACATTACATGGTATAAGTTAATTGTTATAGAATTTATAACATCCTCCGCGGGGCACGATGATTTTATAGATAATTAAAAGATATTCAATATGAACACCATAAATTAAGTTGTAAATTAATTCTTAATTACAGTTCAAGTGGGTATAATTTTGACACGGTTCTTGACGTTGTATGGCCATTACTAGTTTTTAGTATAGCAGAAAGCGAATAGTTATCTCTGCCTTCCAAAAATTCTGTTATTAGTACTAGTTTCCAGTCAATTCTTAGGCAAGTATCGTATATTTGGACATCTCCAACTTTTAAGGTCTGCACATTGTTCCCGAGGTAACGGTGGTGTTCGCGTAAACTTGTTAAATATTCCTGTTTCCACCGTTGAGATAAATCAAAAAGTAAAGGTTTTTGTCAACTGCTCTTGGTTCGTTTCCTCATCATGAAGATCTTTCTCCGGGCCGCAAAAGTTTTTTGTAAGTGCGCGTCGTCCATTAAGAAGAAGAGAAGGTGTCAGTGGTTGTGTGTCCTTTATATCTGAAGAGGCATATGTGAGTAGACGGTCATTTTTTGCGGCTTCTGTTTCACAGAGCGTCTCACTAACTAAAGCCTTTCCAAGGATTTTCCGCAGAGTTGTTTTTGTTATCCTGATCAGACGTTCCCAAAAACATCCATGCCATGGTGCACCTTTAAGCATGGATTTCCAGTTAATATTTAAGCCTGTTTCCTCCATGATGCATCGATGTGTTGGTAAAAATGTTGATCCATTGTCTGAGTAAATGGTGTGCGGCATTCCGTTTTTGGTAATGAACCTTCTGAACGCTAATACAAATGTTTTCATTTAGAGATCCTGAACAAGTTCTAGATGAACAGCTCTGGTTGTTGCGCAGGTAAACAGACATATGTACATCTTTTTAGGTCGTCTTTTTACTTTGACATTTAGGGGTCCTGCATATTCTACTCCAGCAATTGAAAAGGGTGTGCAGTCTGAAACACGGTCTTTTGGAAGTGGAGTAATGGAAATGGTTGTCCTTTTACCTTCTGGCATGGAATACATTTCTTTAGCACGGTGTTAACGCTCTGTCTTATCGCTGGTATCCAAAATAACTGATGAATTTCTGTGATGGTTTGCGAACATCCTGGGTGTAAACTTCTTTTGTGGACATCCGTTATTATCAGGTCAGTAAGCTGGTGTTTCTTTGGTAACAGGACTGGATATTTTGCCGAGTCATTTGTCAATTTTGTCAATTCTACCTTTACAGCATAATAGGTAGTCATCTCGATAAAGTTTCAGCTGTTTCTGTAGCCATGTTTGTTGTTTACCTCCATTCATAGCAGTAATCTCTTTTTGGAATTCTTTTTGTTTCGTACACTCTTAATCCAGAGTACTGGTGATTCATTCATTTCATCTAGTTTAGGCTGTTTCACAAAGAGAACAGATCTATCCCTCTGTTGATTGTTGGATTCACTGGAAGATTTGAATACTCTCACGAATCTCAAAACATAACACGTAACCCTTAGTAGTTTTTGTAGACTGCTGAATCAGGATATGTCTATGATGTTGCTGACACCATGAATGATGATATCCTTTGAGCCATCCTCTGTATTTTCGTTGTCTGTAGATGTTGTTAAAGCAGATGTCCTTGAGATTTCCCACTCTGGATACTGGGATGGTTCTGTTAACCATGTAGATCTATTCATCCAAAGACTGTTATCTTTAAATTGTTTGTATAAGATTCCCCTTGTTTGAAGATCTGCGGGATTGGAATTAGTTGGAATGTATTTCCATGTATGCCCTTTTGTTGATTCTTCAATCACTGCTTTTCTATTGGTGATGAATTGATTCATTGGCTTTTTCGACTGAAACCAATGAAGAACAATTTGACTGTCAAACCATAAGGTTGTTGATTTCACGTTCAATATGCCATTGAGGTAGTTGGCTAATCTGGCTCCAATTACAGCTCCAATCAACTCTAGGCGAGGTAAGGTTGTAGGTTTAATAGGTGCGTCTCGGTTTCTTTGCCATTATCAGATGTAAAGTACTTTCTGTGACAAGGTATGCACAGGCTCCATAAGCACACTTACTGGCATCTGTGAATATATGCAGATTAGGAACTGTACACTCTGAGGCTGGATGTTCACGTGGATACCTTGGTATTGTAGTCGACGACAATTCAGCAAGTTCCTCGGTAAGTTCAAACCATTTCTGCTGGTAATTTTTTGGAAGCTTTTCATCCCAGACAACATTTTCCTGCCAAAGGTCCTGCATAAGAAGTTTGGCTCTAATAGTATTAGGACTCAAAATTCCTAGTGGGTCAAAAATCTTGGATGAATGGCTGAGAACTTCCCTTTTTGTTGCAAATTTCCGATTGATGTCTAAATCAAGTTTTGGAAAGGAAATTTCGTCTGTTTTTTGGATTCTATCTAAATCCTAGAAATTTTACAATGTTGTCACTGTCAAGCACCCAATCTTCAGCCGCTGTGTCACACAATTTTATACTGTTTGAATTCCAACTTCTTAAATTGAATCTAGCCTCTGCTAGCTAGGAGAACACAGGAAGTTTTGTAAAATTTATGAGTGAATTTTCATCGTTGAAACTGGTTAAAACATTGTCTACATACAACGATTTGAACAATTTTCTTTGGGTTTCACATTGGTTTCATTCAAAATGTGTTTCCAAGGTTTTGTCGAGAAGGAATGGTGAGCAAGCTGCTCCAAATAGTACGACTTTGAATCGATAGGTAGATATTCCAGCGTCTGGATTTGTGTAATCTGTCAAACAAAAGAATCTCGTCATGACAAGGTTTTTTTCATGAAGTCTGATTTGTAAAAAGGCCTTTTCAATGTCGGTTGACGCAGCATATCTCTGCTCGAAATCGTGTTAAAATCGTTGGAATTTCATTTAGTTGTGGAAAGTGGGATTCCAGGCAGTCATTTAGGCTTAGGCATCCAGACTGTTTACAACTGCAGTCATAGACTATTCGAATTGGTGTTGTACTGGAATCCTTTTTTCCTGGATGGTGGGGAATATAATGTATCTGCTGGTTGGGCCTGTCCTCTTGCTCTATTTTCTCAAGAAATCCACATTTTCCCTGCTCCTTAATTATATTGCTGAAGGTTTTCAACATATCGTCGAATTACATTCTTTGTGTGTTCCAGTGCAATTGTGTCATTTGAAGGTAAATCACGGACGTTTTCCTTCCACGGTAACTTTGCTGTGTAATGACCATTTTTAAAGGTGACATAAATTCTGATCCTTAATTGGCAAATGAAGCCTTTTTTTAGTCATTTTCCACCCTATATTCGTAAATATTTTTTAGAAGTCTTTTTCACAATGTTTTCAATCTTTAATATGATGAAGAACATACCCAAATAATAAAAAAAATGATTAAAATATATACCTTTCCCCTCTATCTAATGCGAGATAGGGAATTCACAGAGGCTAATGTTCTTGACCTTTTCACACTTACACAGGATTTAATTATTTAATGTCTGTTTGAGGTTACTTTCAGATTTAAAATGTTAACAAAAATTTTTACTTTTTATTAAAAAACATCATATTTGATAGAAAAATTGCAATTAAACACACAAGAATATGAATAAGTAACAAATAATAATGAAAAGGAATACACATCAATTCACGATAGATATACGATATCACAAAATGTACAAACGATCACACGATCTACAGCACGAACAACGTTGATTTATATACATTTCATTATTATATAACACTATTTAGTTGGGTACTGAAGATTTCTTAGGATTTTTGTATTCCTTCAAAATGGCTAAATATTATAGCATTGTTACAACGCACTTTGAAAAATTACGCACTTTGAAAAGAAATTTAAAGTGTGTTAAATTTGGGACCAAGCTAAAAAATATTTTATTTTTCAAAGTGCGTTAATATCGTCCATAATAACGCACTTCGAAAAAAATGTCAAGCTTGATCAATGTTCTCTAAATAATCCATATGATAAATAATTGACCCTGGTAAGATAACTTTTTTATGATGAGGTCACTTCAGGACATGAGATATTGAATATTTGAATACATATAATTCCAATCTTCATTTTATCTATTGATTTCCTGTGTTTTGATTGGACGAGAACACGTTCCAGAAAATTTTTACACATCGATAAATTCTTTCAATCAGAACTACTTTCTTGATGACACTACTAGGTTATCGTATAAACAATGAAAGCAGTTATTTCTGGGTCTGTTCTGGCTAAATAATGAATACAAGAAACTTTAAATTTAATTAGGGCTTAAACAAAACTGGCAACATACTAGACTGCCTAACTGATGGACGCCGTGAAAATGTTTATGTCACTGTCCGATCACGAGTGTGAATTTTAAAAATCGCTGTCTCAACGTTCATACGTAGAAAATAAGCTCAGTCTGTATCGTTTTGACAGGGAAAAGAAACGTACCTCAAACTCTTGCCCTATTAGCATCAAATTCATATTTACTTTCTATATTGTTCCTCAATATTTGAATAAACAAGTGCAAATTGAAGGCGTCGTCGGTCTACTATGAGAGTTGTTGTTTATGTCAACATGGCCATGGTCAAAGACGAACTATTCTGAAGTTAACTCGTAATTACGATATTTGTTGACTTAAACAACATTCGATTAGTTGTTATAAGTTTATTTAACGATTGTTTTGACAATTTAAGTTGAACTCTATCGAAATTCATCTCGATTACGTTCCTTTACGGTAAAATGTATTCCTACGCCGTCCAGAAATAACGGATTGTATGGAGGCCTCAAAGAGAAATAATTTAAATATTTTTAAAAATTCGATATTGGAATTATAAGAATTAAACGTTCTTTTTGAAAAATTTATCGATGTGTAAACTCTTGACATTTTACTCACAAACTTAACATAAAAGTGCTTCGCACTTTTATTTAGTTTGTGAGTAAAATGTCAAGAGTTTACACATCGATAAATTTTTCAAAAAGAACGTTTAATCCTATAGTATCTTAGGTTTTGATAAATGTTATAAAGAGGAAATTGGACTTTTAGAAAAAAAAGAGATAATTGGTTAATATCATTATTTTGTTTCTGTTTAAAAATTCTACTATGTAATAGGTAGATGTAAATTTGAATTTATCTTATAGACAGAGGATACAAACAAAAAATGGATGCCTGGATTGGTATATATTTTTTGGCCTTATTTAATTGCAAATTATGCAAATAATAAATATCTAGAATATAAAGAAATTGTAAACCTTCTGTGATGTTCAAAAGGCTGCCCTTCTGAAAGCATCCTTATTAATCTATACAACTATTTCTTACTTCAAATTCCATTTTTGTGCAAATTTGAATAAAAAATTAAAATCTACGCAGTGAAAGTTATTCATTTTGGCTAAATGCTCATTTAAACATGACCCAAGTTGTTATTTTCAAATTATTTGACAAAAGTTTGTTTTTATCATCTGTCCTTAAGAAAAAGGGCTCAATTTGATTTTTCAAAACTATGAAAGTTCTCTCTCTCTCATACGTTTTACTGTGCCTACATAATTTTAGTTTTCATCTGTTTTAAGTTGACTCATTTATAGATAGTTTTCAACGTCATACCAGTTATGTAAATACATATACATGTACCTGTTTTGGGTATAGCATAGGCATCGAAACCGGGTGAAGGGCAAGAGGAGAGGGGCTAAGCTCCCTACTTATTTTGGAAAAATATACATAATAAAAGCATTAAAAATTCGGCTTACCCTTTTGGGGGTTTATTTCTCCCTTCCCCCTTTTATTTGTTACCAACGACTTTGTATTGGAATGAAAAAGATTTGGACTGATAGATCTTATATCCGTCATCTCCTTTTCTCGACGTCGACGGGAGTAAATCAATGCATACGTGTTTTGAAAGATAAATTACAAATAAAATTTTTCCATTATCAAATTTTGTATCCAATTTTTTTTTTGTTTTTACATATTTTTTCAAAGTACGTTATGATAAATTATATTGATGTAAACTCTTAACGCATTTTGAAAGTTTTTTCTACCTTTTCTATTGAAGCTGTGAAGTGACATTGAATTGATTATGACGTCATAATTGATCTAGCACAGGCTTAACACATTCACTTGTTATGATGTTATACGACGTAGGTTCTACGTTAAGTAGGTCGTACATTTACTAGCAGGGAAATTTCTACTTTCACTTCCAGAGTGAACACACTTATTGCATGATGCCATTACTTTCATTAACATATATCAACAAGCACAGTTGCAAGAGAATATCACTTACTCTATCTAAGTGTTGTTTAATCCATTGTAAAACCGCAAATGCAATTAAATTATTTGTTGTTTACTGGCTGTCTGTAACTTCCAGCCATTTTGTTTGTCCCGAGACCCAAATGAAAGATGCACACTTATTGGACAATAATTTTTTCGGAATAACTCTTTAAAAAACGCTTATTTTCAAGGTAAACACCCATGGATGAAGAAGCATGGCTGTCGTTACCTTGTATTCATTCATTTTATTTTTAATTAATAAATAATGCTGTGATTTTTTAACGTCACGTTCACTTGATTATAGTAAATATACAAAAAAAAAATGAATAATATAGAGCTTTGAGTCCAAATTATAAATAATTAAAATTAAAAGAGGGGTGGGAATGGGGGATCAGCGCATCCGACGGCCCATGATAATATGTCAATACAAGGAATCAATGGTTCTATTTTGAAAAATAATTCTCATATGATAAAGTATTTCCACTGGTTAATTATTTTTATATTATTATATCATATTATCAACCGTTCATTACAACTGATTTTGAAAATGAATAATTATATAAAATATGAATTAAGTGTTTGAAATGAAACTGTACAATGTATAATGACAGAATATTGACAAATATAAACATGCTCTGAGATTAAATTGCAAATTAAAATATTATACATTACACTCGAATGAATCCACAAAGCCAACCCAGTTCAACAAATATTTAGTAAATACATATCAGTGTACACTTGTATCTCTAATTACTTTATGGTCTGATTTTAAAAAGGGGGGTTATTTTCCTTCATTTATTTAAGAGGGATAGGTGGTTATGGCCATTATTAGACTATAATGATCTCCTTTAGAATAGCTCCATATAAATAGATGCAAAAAAAAAATTAAACTAAATAGTATGAAATTTTCCTTTGCCAAATAAACGTTGACAGATTTTAAACACCAATTCTCTTTAAGGACCAAAATCTTACTGTAGGGCTGTGGCACACACCATGAGAGATTTCCATGAAACTTTTTCAGTTGATTAATGCCTAGTATGACATTATCAACATTTAAAATTAAGTGTACTACCTTGGTTGCCATGGTAACAGACAAAACTAAATGTTAGCCCCTTTTACTCCGATTTCAAGCATAAAAATACTATTAAATTCATTTCATATGGAATAATCAGCTTTATTCTTCTAAGATAAATAATACATTTTATTATGCCTCATTATATTTATTCTACACAAGGCGTAATTTGATTGGTTTTAGGTTATCACGTGAGCAGGCCGTAAAACTTCATATTTCCCGTCGTCGGCACGCTGTTCATCATATTCCACCTCTTCGGAACACCTAGTATATTTTCCCGCAATATAGTTCTCGTTCGTTGAACGAAAACTCCCGAGAGCAGTAGACGTCACAATAGCCTGGTTTACGTCACAAAACTGATGACAATGTGATCACCAAAGGGTTTTATAGTAACTTTACGTTAACAATGAAAGTGAATTTGAGAGTGTTGCCGAATTTGAAAGTTGATGTTTATTTCAAAGGTTTTGCTTGTTTCGGTATACATGTAATAAACAATTCATTGCATGAATGTTCGGGAAACATGAAGACTTATTCAGCCAAGAAATTTCATATTCCCCTCGGGAGAAGCCCTCGGGGAATATGATTTTTCTTGGCTGAATAAGTCTTCATATTTCCCTCACTATCATGCAATGAATGTATAGTATGAATAGAACATATGGAGTAATATATTACATTATAAACTTTCAAACTGGTGTCTACAGGTTTCCAGCTTGTAGAATTACAGTCTCTGTTTCCACTCAAACGGTGCGGGGGGGGGGGGGTTAATATAGCATCTATCTCGCCCATATGCGAATAAGATGCTTTTATCTTGGCAGCGCAATATTTTTTGGCGCAGTTATCTCTCCTTGTTTTAGCACGAGTTATCTAACTTTCAATTATATAAAGAAAGGTGCTAGTGCTGCAAACTCTCTCTTTGCCGGTTACACGCTAGTTGAAAGGTTGGTGTTGATCAAATTTGAGAAAACAATGGCTAAACGTAGAATTTTAGAGATAGATTCTTGCTTTAAAAAAAAGTTTTAATCGCTATTACTATTTTTATTGATTCGTATTGTTTACGTATCGATTCGATAACAAAGATTTTATTTAGATCAGGTCAGATGCATTTCAATTTGTCTATTTGAATCACCATGTGCTAGCCGCCATCTTTGTCCCAAGTGAAAAAATTTAAAGTAATCGAATAATATCATGTAGGCCTAACTGATAAAAATTTGATAACTCTTTTTCATGCGAATCTATGACTATTTGACTCTTTTCAGCTTCATTTCTTTGTAACTGATGATTATTTATTTAACTTAAAAAAAATGCATAAATTAATAAGAACAATACAGGTAAGCATATTACTATTTCTTACAAACAGTAAAATGTTAACTTATATCACTTATGTTAACACCAATTTTCAAACTGGTGTCTACAGGTTTCCAGCTTGTAGAATTTCAGTCTCTGCTTCCACTCAAACGGGGCCAGGGGGGGGGACTAACCCTAAGTGCACAGGAGAAATTGTAACAAAGGAAAATGTCTCAAAAATATTTCCAATTAGAAAATGGATGGATATCATGCTCATGTGTGCATCTTTTTACATATCTGCCTATCCAGATAAAGCAATGGATATCCTATGTCTGTCAATACAGTTCTCTTGGGGTTTGAATAAGTCAGGTAGTATCGTCTTCGGAAATCTATAGATCCCCCTATAGTTCTTGGGCCTTAGTTGATTTAGAACTGTGGTTGTTGCATGAATCCTAGTTATCGGCTGGAATTTCTCCAGACTCAATGCGCGCTCTCAAACAAAATGTGAGTGGATTTCAATTTTAAGCGTCCTGCAGTCAAATCTGTGTCAGTACATGCGCTTTTAAACAAGTTGTCTTGGCATGCACCCAGTCATACAATGCAATTGTCAAATTAGGAGCCCAGCTAAATAACATACCAGTAGCTCATTCAAACGCACCTATACTCCTATCGAACCCAGCCAATGCAACCACAATAATTTAACTATACACTGTAGAAATCTATATACAAGACATCAAGCTCGACCAAACAAAAACTTCAGTCCCACACCAAAAAATACAAGGACAATGGCTAAAAATAGTTTGGCTGTATGAAACATAACAATTAGAATTCCTATATAAAGAGTGACCTCGAACCAAAGCTGATCGATATCTAAACAAACCTGTAGCAACAAATTGTTGAGTGCATGGTTTTTCTCAGGGGTTCAGACTTTATAGCTCGATCGAGTCCAATGTTACATATAAAAAAACAAAATAACCATTTAATTTCAGATTATCAATACAGGGATAATAATATCAGATTATCAATACAGGGATAATAATAATTATGAAATAATAATAACAAAGTTGAATTAAGGGGGGGGGGGGGGGTGGTTTTCCACATGTAATCTCAGAGTATCTCCTGTGGGAGTGGTACCAAAGAGGGATAACTCTAGGTGGCGATTGATAACGCACCTTTCATATCCTGCAGACATCAGTGAAAATCACTGTATAAACCATAGTAAGTTCACAGTCATTATTATATACATCCTCTGATAGTCATAAAAAGGTTGGTGAAGGTGCATATTTTGTAAAAATGGATATTATATCAGCATTTAGGCTTCTACATACGTTCCCTGGGGATTTTTACCTTTAAGGATACAAAGTTGAGAGTATATATATTACTTAGATGATTTCATATTTGCGGGGGAAGAAAGGGAGTCATTCTTAAATTAATGCAAACATGACAAGGGGTTTGTATTCCCCTTAACTGAGGACAAAACGGTTTATCCCACTCCCTGTCTTGTAGGCTTAGAAAATGACACAATGCAAATGCTGATCAGAATACCTCTTGAAAATGTATCAAATTGATGTCCATACTGTAGGAACATTAATTATTAGTTCTACGGCATTCATAGTCATTGTTACGGTAGCTTAATTTTTCTTACAAATTTGTTAGGAACTGCATGATTCAACCCGGGGGTGTCTTAGCTTCACCATCATATTATGTACAACAATGAAAACATGAAACATTGATGTAACCATCAATTGTCGCCCGGGAAATATATAAAGTAAGCAATGAAAATGAGTCTTGATCAACATTTACCGCTTCGAAATGTGTAAAAAAAAAAACTTGTAGTCGGAAAAAAATCAAAAGATACCATTTTAAACTTGATCAATTCCTTAAGTAAATGTTGGCTGCATAAAATATCAATTGAAGTTAGACACATGCATCATTTATATTCAAAAATGTATTAATTTTCAATTTTAGAATGTAAAACACGAACTCTGCAGTACTGTACGTTTTTATCCGAGAAGTAAAATTCGATGTTCTAAAAAAGAGGGACCTGTCATTGTTTCGAAAGTAAATGATAAGTTACTTTATATATTGATATGAAAAATCTATATATTTTTACAGATTCACTATATGGAAGTAAATATATTATGTATCTCGTAATTTATAAACGGAAAGAACATTCTGATAAACACTCTTTTCAATGTTTAGAAAACCTTTAATTCTACATAACTACTCCCACCCATATCTCCATACACCAACACTTAAACTTATATGTATAGAGCAGCCCGGTCCTCCGGGCTGCAATAATCAATTTAAGATATATGCATAAGTTTCCTAGCACAATTTAATGGTCAAGTTTATTTCCAAGAAAGTGATTGGTCGTCAAATTAAATTTCAGATCTGTATACAGATAGTGCCGTTTCTGCACATCTGGGTTGTGGAGCTTATTTTTAAGGGCAATGCTGCCATTTCCCTAGCCACGTGAATGGGTGACTACAGTAATTCAGATATTTTGCATGACATGACAACACTAAACTTTATCCCAGTAGTTTTGGCTGTCAGTTTAAGTGGTAGTCAGCTTGCAAATAGGAGAATATGGTTTTATATCGATAATGGGGCATTGGTTATGGATTTGAATAAACAGTCTTCAAAATCTAGTAGAGTAATGAAATTGATTCGTTCATTTGTGTTAAACTGCATTTCAAGCAATATATTTTATCGAGCAGTTCACGTGCGTACTAATTAATAATATTGTTGCCGAATCAATTTCTCCTTAGCAGCTGTGGCACCGTTTCTTGAAGGCTGCACAACATACATCACCAGAACTAGTACTGTACTAATCGAATTGCAGAACCTCATATCTAGCATAAATGAAACAAGTTGTTAAGGGCAGAATTTTCTGAAAACAGCAAGGCTTATTAATTTGGCGTAAGGACATGCTTGAGGTGCTGCGTGCGACAAGGATTAAATATTATTTGCCCCCCTTGTTATTTGATTGTTAGATTTGTTGCACACTGGTCAATGATCAAAAGCCTGGGGTTTTCGACAGTCCGTCCTAACTTAGCTTCCGTTTCTTATAATTGCAAACTTTAAGGTCATAGAGACCTAACAGAAGAGTTCATAGTTAAAAGTTGTTACAGGGGTTAAAAAGCACAGCTCACAGTTTGACAGTAGGTTGCTCATTAAAAGATCCATATTAAAGCAGAATTTTAAAATTCTACTCTGCAAATGTACAAATTCATATGAGGCATATATGAGGCATATGAGGCATATATTATAACTTTCTTTAAAAAAAAAATATATATATATATATATATATATATATATATATATATATATATATATATATATATATATATATATATATATA
>PRKT01000659.1:243053-255111 GCA_003671525.1 Saccostrea glomerata
TATATATATATATATATATATATATATATATATATATATATATATATATATATATATATAGCATTCTTCGACAAATCCTCAGATAAAGTTGTTGCCAATGCAGAAATTGTAACCAATGCAGCGCTAATTTTCAAAGGTTTTAGAAATTAGACCAACCCAGGGGTTCAATTAATTTGACATTATTTCCGTAGCTCCTTTCAGGTCTTCAACCTCGAGTCTTGGGACTACAAATCCCACTTCTTTCGTATTGGGGCAAGTACGGAATTTGGGATTTTATCTCACGTTCATCTCAAGTTATCCAATCCTTAGGAAGATGGAAATCGGATTGCTATAAAACTTACAAACGTATTCCAGGATTTTAATTACCCTCAAGTTATATATATTTGTTTGGGAAATCAATTACAGAGCTTATGCAGAAGCTTAGAATATGCCTGGTAGGTGTGACTTAAATTTGCTAAGATTAGATATTTCAATTTGGTGGAAAGCTTGCAGTGGTATATAATTTAAGGAGATGATATTGGGAAAAACAACATTGAGAAGATTAAAGAATGGCAGGTTTAAGGAAGGCCCGCACCTTTACGGATCCGGTTTTAATTTTACACATCAATATAAAATTCTGATTTTCACTTGTCTATTAATATAAAATCTTTTTGGGTGATTGAAAATGATAAAGCAAGTATATATTTGTTTATTATAGTGTTTTTGTGCATACACATCATTTAATATTCATTATTTATGGAAATTAACACTTTGAACTCTGTCCATAAGATCTATATGTCATTTAGTACATACACAGACACAAAATTCTTAATTGCTTTTATGAATCTAAATCTTTTTTAATTTTCTTTTAAGCAAACTAACCTGAGATCTATTTTAATTGATTTAGAGCCTATACCATCCATTTAATTTTTACTTTTTAAAAATTTTGCAATGAATAACTGAAAAAAATTGATATTCCAAGAATGGGGGTATAGGTCTTCAAAATACTGTTTTGTTAAAATTCTCTGGTCAACCATAATAAAGTATGTGGTTTTGATAACATTAGATATAATTCTTAATAGTTTTAAAGAAAAAATGGCATTTTAACAGATTGGATTTTGAGAATTATAAAAAATAAAATTTTGAGATTTTTTTCTGAAAGACATGGACAGATTCAACATCAAATTGTTAATGTTTTGCAGTAAAAATTTCAAATATTCTCTTGGCAAATGAATATTTTTGATCTTCATAAGTTTTAATATAAATTTGATGTGATTTGATGTGTAACTAAGAGAAATATGATATCACACTTTTTTATGTTCAATTTTGGCTGTTGAGTTTATAGAGGTATGTGCTCTGAGACATGTTGTATGAAAATTAACCTGCAAAGATATGTCTTTTATGGGTGTTTTAGTTAGTTTAAAACTTATTCAAGGTATTCAAATTGAAAAATTATCAGTTTGACAGAAAATTCTGAAAGTACGGACCTACCTTAAATTCTTGTAATTTATTAAGGAGGTCCAATTTCCTCTTGTGCACTTACAAAAGGCTCATATTCTGCTTGGAATTAATCTGCATATAATCTGGCCTTGGAGAATACTAGAAAGGGGATAAATGCATTTTTCTTAAACAAAGTTGGTGATGTTGGGGATTCTGTAATCCACTATCCTGACATCAAAAAATCATGCCAAAATTATTTGAAAAGGATGGGGTACATTTATCCAAGTTAAGAAAATAAACTTTTCTTAAAACAATTTAGGGGGTATGTAAGCCAATTATTAGGCATGGATGCAAGTTTTAGCCATCACATTAATAACTGATATCTGGAGAGGAAGGGTCACGGATGTTTCAGGCCGCTCAAGACCCCCACTAGTAAAGTGGCGGCGCCCCCATTCATAGATGCTTTGTTAAAGCATATACGACTGGGGTCTTGTGGCGAACTGAGCGTCATACATCATTTGAACTATGATATCACATAGGTTCATTATTGCAACGCCGCACCACACAGGGTCAAAGTTGAATACCATGTAAATATTGTGACACTGTACACAAAACTATTTTATTTTTATTTTCTTCCTTGCCTTCTGCACCTCCCAGAGTCATGGATGTGTGATTATTATTCTAAATATTTTATTTTCTTCCTTGACTTCTGCACCTCCCAGAGTCCTGGATGTGTCAATATTATTGTTGCACTGCAACTTTTTATTATTTGACCTTGACCTCTGCATCTCCAGGGGTCAAGGTCACCTGATATGTTGATGTTGTACTGAAATGTTGTTGTTGAACTGAAATGGTGTTGTTGTTGCTGGGCCGACCCGTTGCTTGGAGGCCCGAAATAATATGTTGTTATATTATTCAGCCGTGCCGAAAAGCGCTAAATAAAAATAAACCCATAAAAAAATTGTCTTTGATTTATTGCGTCTTTCCAAGATAAATAATTTCATTTTTTTTAACTATTAAATTAAATAAATTAAAATTAATTGACTTATTATTGTTTCTCAATGATCCTTTACAAAGGGCAGATAACTCAAAATTTAGCAAAAATTAGCTTTTTAATAGCCATTTTCTGCAGATAACTCAAAATTTTGCAAAAATTAGCTTTTTAATAGCCATTTTCTACAAATAATTAAACTTCTTTTTCATGCACTGATTCTAATGAAACTTTGCCCATTATTACTACTTGACACAAGAAATTTATATCCAATAATCTTGGTTGCCATAAAAACAGTCAGAGAATTTTGAAAAAATTGAGAAAAAATATGATATAACAAAAAATAAATCATTCTAACAAAAACTGCACACTTTGTTGAAATTTATGCACAGAAAATGTTTAGAAAATTATATACAAATCAGTAATAAATATGGGTATATTTGGAAACTATTTTAAATGCTGCAAAATGCAAAGTATTCACTAACTCTAGGCGTAATAAGACCAAACTTTAATAACAACTTAAGAAAAACAAATAAAAATGTTTGATCTTAAAGAAATAGTTTTAAGCAAAATTATTCTATAAATAACTTTATGATTTCTATTGTTACACAGTATAACCATGCAAAATAAGTTTTTACGATTGGATTAATGCTATTATCTTGAGGAAAAACAAGAAAATTATGAACAGGCACATACTAGTATGCATCTATAAGACCTTGCAACACCAACAATATACAAAAAAACTTTTCACAGGAACTTATCTTAGTAACCAATATTTTCAATTATTATGCTTCCTGTCAGTTTGTCTCTATATAACCCATACCCTACTATTCTCGCATAGTGGTCTAAGGATTTATATAGCGTAAGCATACTATGCCGAAATAGTGCACGGCCTTATTATACCCCCCGCTTGAAAAGCGGGAGGGTATATCGTAATCGTTAGTTCCGTCCTAAATTGTTGGCAGGGTTTGACACATAGTGCACTCGCCTCCGGCTCGTGCACCATGTGTCAAACCCTGCCTACTATTTAGGCATAGTACATGCATAATGCAACACTATTATATAATTATTATATAGCTAATAAATAGTCTCTAATAAGATACTGCAAAAAATCCAGAGAATTATAGCGTTCAATATCTTGACGTTTTATTGAACACTAACTTTGTATTACATATATGAGTATGCCCGAAACATTCCGAATACGAGCGTTCAATATCGAACGCCCCGTTGTAAACAAAAAAGTCGTCTGGTCAAATTATCAGAGCTAAATAAAAGAAAGGAAGTTGCACCTAGGTAAGTTGTGTTTATTTCTCACACAAAAATGAAATTATTTATTAAAATATAGTACGTATTAGACCCATTTAAACCGAAATAAGCAAATCATATCGCTCGGTAGGGTCATTGGAATAGACGCGTTTCGGGTTATGCTGGAACACCGTTTTTATTCTGCTTTTATTTGCACCGGTCACGTGATTTTAGGAAAATGTTCCTCAATACAATTTCCGGTTAAGAGTTTACATTGGCAACATGTCGTCTGTCACAGATAAAACGGACACAGGGTGGTATTCCTGTGCAGCGCCGGGCTGCACATCCGACGATAGAAAGAGGGGCAAGTATGGATATATGTCGGGTGTGCAGTTTTATTCTTTTCCGTCCAAAAAGAAAGCCCCAACAGAGCGGAGAAAATGGTTAGAGCTCATAAGACGTGACAACTTCAACCCGTCAAGAAAAGCTAGAATATCCTCTCTGCATTTCGTGAACGGAAAACGTACAGCGGAACACCCCTTTCCAGAACTCTTCGCTTACAACTTTAAAGAGAGTAAAAAGGTTTTTGCTTAGATTTATTCAATGTTAAATTATTTTCATTTGACAAATAGAGGGTCTTAGACTATTTTAGTTAGGGTCAAGCAATCTCATCAAGATCTTCTTTTCACTAGACACGTTTTGTATATGATGAAATTGTATATAAATACATAAATACACTTCCTCATTATTCAGGTAATGAATTAATGTAAATAATTTATTAGGAATATATGTCATGAAAATGAAATATAAGCTTCATTTTTTATTATCTTCTAGATCCGTCCAAGTACTGCCATCTTCAAGAGGGAGCAAGTGTTTACCTCTAGTGAAAACCAGAAAAAATCTGAAGAAAATTGTCCTTTACATACATCATGCTGTGACAATGAGATTACATCTATAATGGTATATATGTCACTTTGTCTTTACAGTTAGAAATTATAATTAATCTTATAGATAATTGCACTCTACCAAAAAATGCTTTAATGAAAATTGAGCATTCATATAAACTACATGACAGTTCTGTGTAATATACACAGACCAATATTATAAACAAGTACAAACTACAAAAATTCCTTTATGTAATATTGGTGATCTGACAAAGTTCCATATCCTACTGATCAACCATCCAAATATAACATAACACATGTATTGTGTGAATATTGTCATTTATTAGATGACAATACATAAAATATTAACATTTTATATAATAATAACAAAATAATCTAAGGGGAGATCCAGACCATACTGACATCACAAGTTGCTTTTATAAAATCCCTGAATATGACAAAGTGATCTCCCCTGCTACATAACTTTACAGAACTTTGACAAAATAGAATACAACATAAATCTTTTCACCAAACTATCCAAAAATGATATTTTGATACATACAAACAAACAAAAAGAGCAGCCAGTCCATGTATGTAATCCATACTTTACTTATCTATATATACATTCATAAAAATTTTATCAATGCTGCTAACAGATATACAGGTGAAAGATGGGGAAGGAGGGTGGGTAAGTCAACAAAATTCCTCCTTGTTTACAAAGTTCGTTTAACCGTCGCTATCTAAATATCACGTGATACGGCCTAGCGATATGATTGGATGATTGCTCTTTAACTTTAGGATCTAGCTAAAAACACCAAAAGCTTGAAAAACCTAGCATTACATTAATAACTAAGGCAAGAAAATGTGCAAAAATCTCACAAATTACATAAATGTCATTATTTACAATAATGTTGTATTATGTAATATTGGTGATCTGACAAAGTTCCATATCCTACTGATCAACCATCCAAATATAACATAACACATGTATTGTGTGAATATTGTCATTTATTAGATGACAATACATAAAATATTAACATTTTATATAATAATAACAAAATAATCTAAGGGGAGATCCAGACCATACTGACATCACAAGTTGCTTTTATAAAATCCCTGAATATGACAAAGTGATCTCCCCTGCTACATAACTTTACAGAACTTTGACAAAATAGAATACAACATAAATCTTTTCACCAAACTATCCAAAAATGATATTTTGATACATACAAACAAACAAAAAGAGCAGCCAGTCCATGTATGTAATCCATACTTTACTTATCTATATATACATTCATAAAAATTTTATCAATGCTGCTAACAGATATACAGGTGAAAGATGGGGAAGGAGGGTGGGTAAGTCAACAAAATTCCTCCTTGTTTACAAAGTTCGTTTAACCGTCGCTATCTAAATATCACGTGATACGGCCTAGCGATATGATTGGATGATTGCTCTTTAACTTTAGGATCTAGCTAAAAACACCAAAAGCTTGAAAAACTAGCATTACATTAATAACCAAGGCAAGAAAATGTGCAAAAATCTCACAAATTACATAAATGTCATTATTTACAATAATGTTGTATATATATACATGTTAGTTTTAAGATTTGAACCTCCAGCTTCATGGTTTCAACTTTGTTAGGAAGAATTTAAAAAAAAAATGAATTTAAAGCAAAAAATAAAATGAACTTTAAAAATATACATGCAAATTCTATTTCATGGAATATATATGTTTGGATACTACTTTTAAATATTTTATTTTATGTTGCATGTTATTATTGCTTAGTGGTACTGAGGATATATTCTTATCATTGCTTAAGGTTGTTTGTGAAGATGCTCCTGATCCACAATGGTTAAATGGTTGCTGGCCTGTTGCAGATGAAGTTGAGGTGAACGACATGGAAACGACGACAAATAATCTAATTCCAGGTAAGTATGGTGATTTTAAGATTCTGTTATACTTCTAATTTTGTCATTTGTTAGAAATTATCATATTAAAACAGACAATAATTTCATTTTAGAGTCATTTTATACAATTATGGACTGTTTAAAAGGGAGACAGGTCTAAGTAGGGTTGTCACCCTCAGGTTCAAGTGACCTTGGGTGACAACCCTACTTGGGCTGATATATAGTGATGTCTCCCTTCTAAACAGGTAGTCCACAATACTGAGGTTTTTTGTCCTCAAGAATTTAAAATAATCAACATCACAATTGTCTCTTCACTTGTGACATGCTCTAATCCAATCAGATTGACTTTATAACTCTGAGATCTGAATATTAAATGTTTGCAATTTCTTTTGCTAGACCTTATATTTGTTATATGTCTGTGCATTAAAATTATTCAGATGAAATTGCAATGGACCACAATTACATTGGAGTCAATAGCATCAACATCTGTGTGGACAGTTCAACTCAAACAGATCTTACCATGACAGATATTAGTGCACTAGAGCAGAGAGTGAAAAGCCTGAATGATCCAGCCAAACTGTTACGAGATTTATTTGTTGATAAAGTCACAAAGGATGATTCAAGCATTCAGCAGTATACAGGAATCCCATCAAAAAAGATACTTGATGGTGCATTTGGTAAGCATTCCACTATCAGTGGTGAAATTTTTATAAAAGGCTGAATCAGCGAGGGGAAAAACTCACATTTTTTCTTTCTTTTTCTTTATATACGTGTTTCATTATATTCACAGATATTCTAGATAGGTCATCACTAGATTTAAAATACTGGTCAGGTCCAACTAGCGCAACCAAGAAAGACTACCAAACAGCTGATCTTCACAGACCAAAGAAGACTGGAATAAAGAGGAAACTTAGTCGCTACCAGGAATTTATATTGACTTTAGTGAGACTGCGTTTGGCTGTAACCACATGCCTTTTGGGAGATTTATTTGGTATTTCGGCATCAAGGGTGTCACAAACATTTACCACATGGATCAATTACATGGCTGTCATCTTCACACCACTTCTGAAATGGCCATCTCAGGATGTGATCAAACGCTTTCGACCTAAGTCATTTAAACTACATTATCCAAATGTCACAGGGATAATTGATTGTACAGAATTTTTCATTAAGAAACCTAGGAATCCAACAGCACAGTCACAAACTTTTAGTTCTTATAAAATGCGCAATACTTTTAAAGCCCTTATTTGTATCTCTCCATCTGGTGCCATTACATACATTTCACATCTGTGGGGTTGTAATGTATCAGACAGATACATTACTAAGGATTGTGGGTTCCTAAATCTGATCAGACCTGGGGATGAGATTATAACTTTATTAAATGTCATAATCAATTGTATAAAATCATTTATAAGAAATAAATCTGATACTATTAATTTAATCACAATATCATGGTACAAAGTACATGCAGTACAAATATATGAATAAGAAGTTATTCTTATGGAAGGTCTATTTAACAAGCTTGAAGTGCAGGAATGATGTATCTTTCAAAAATTTTACTAGCTTTGATCACAATGTTTTTGTAGATCTCCTCATCAAAATATATACGGTCAACAACAAACCCTTTCTTTGTAAAAAAAAAAATCACACCAATTCCTATGACACACACCCAACTGACCTTGTATCTGAATGTACCAGGGGGAATCAATCTTTAAGCGGATATTTTCATTTTCATCTAAAGTGACATGGTAATGATCATCCATGCATGCTTCTTTTGGATCTTTATTTTGATATAAAAATGAACATTTTATCTCTAATAGACCCTCACCACAACATTTGCATTTTACTAGGGCATCTGGTGAAGCCCCTAACTATGGATAATCAGGGTCAATAAATAACCCACACAACTTTAAATCAGCTTTTTTGTGATCATGCATATAATTTTCAAAGTACTGATGTCTACCATAGGTTCATTTAAAGTACCAAAAGACATGGCAGGAGTAACTCTTCGTGTTGATCTTCCCATGATCTGTTTAGAAATATAATTGTCTTGACTTTCAGTAAATCTAAATTGTTTGACAGAAGAAAATATGGAAGCTGTTATTCTTCCCTTTCTGTGAGCAAACCATTCTGAATTTTCACTTTGACCTCTAGTAGACTCCTCAATTTGACCTATGCGTTCGGTGTTAAAAATTTCTCTTAGTTTTTCATTGATGGAACACATATTACCTGTTAAATCATCCCGATTTGTCTTGAACGCTTCTTCCATAGTAACACCAGTGCAGTCTTCATCACCATTCTCACTGTCCATATCTTCATAAATTTAAAGTCTCTAAAAGTAATGCATTTGTACCCTTACAAAGGTTATAAAACTTTTTCTCATAACTTAGACTTATCCCATGAGACAGAACTCTAGGGTCATAGTTGTCTGGTGTGGGGACAACAGGGGGTGGGTTTGACTGGTCAATTCTAGTGTTGATAGATGTGATTTTACTAGGCATAGTTTTCTTCCTTGGCTTGTCCCAAATGCATGGAACATCAGTTCATACTTCTGCACTTCGATCTTGGTGTCGTTCACAGAAACTGGACAAGGAAAATATGAATGCCACGCAATGTTTACAAGCTCCAGTATCCCTGTAATAGAGATAGCATATATAGAGATGATACATGTATGAATCAATAATGTCTGAAAAACGAGAATTAAAAAAATTCATGAATTATAATGTCATTCTACTATCATGCAGGTAGAATATGAACTACATACGCAACACAGGTACAGCCACCAGATATTATTTCTCCAGATGTAGATCTTAGCAAAATCCATGGAATATATGGCTCAGCAGACTGTCTTGTCTCTGGTACACATGTGCATTTCAAGTAAATAAATTCTGAGTGTAATCCACATGATACCTGGACACTGTCAATATGGTTTGCCACAGAAATTCGATACCCATTGTCCTTCTTGTAGTTTGTAAGACGATCAGCACTCCAACCACACTTATTCATTAAATACACCAACACATCAAAGGATTCCACATCAGGAATCTTGGATAAGTCTTTATTCCTAAAGTAAAGAGAAAAAAATATATATTTGTGTAAATATTAATTATTAAGTTATTTGGTAAGATCTCTTTATAATAGTTTTAACTTTCAAATGGTTAAGGGCTTTATGGATATGAATAAGATATTTATCAAACAAGGTGAAAAATTGCATGTATTAACTATTAATGTGGTACATGTAGTTATATATAGACAATATGTATTAAGAGGCAGTCCACTGAAAATCAGGCAGGGTTGTATTAATAGGCGGCACATTGAATGTGATGAATATTTGAAATTTTATTGAAAACAATATCAATGTAGTCCAAATGGAATAATGTAATCGAAGATTTGTTTTAAAACTGCTTATTTAGTAAAATATCCTTTTGTTTCGTGTTCTTGAATTCCCCTATATAAACCATTGAATTTAGGTCAGAAACAACGAACTGTAATTTTCAATACTTATGTAACAGGACTATAATTCATGCTGAACTAAATCTAGAAATATTTCGTCTTTCAGTTTCAAAAATAAAATTGGTGGGCAAAACACTTTCGATAGTAGTTTTCTATCAAAATATATAGACGTTTTTATGAAATTTTGCGATGTAAGAGTTATCCCCCGTGGCATCGGTAAATCTGCTAAACACATTACTATCGAAATCCTAGTGAAATATTTAGAATATATACAGAAAATAAAATTATTTAACAAAAACTTACTACTTTATTTTCAAAATAGAATTCATTTTCGCCTCCAAACGTAATATTTAGATTAAGATTGGCAGTATTATTCAGGTTGAATCCACGTTTCCATTGATGTATCAGTGATGTCTCAGCTAGAAGTCCCTTTTGAAAGGTAATTTTGTACATGTCCGAGAACTAATTTTTAAAGCTGATTTACTAGGCTATGCGTACAAATAATTAATTGTTTATATTGAATATTTCTTATAAATTTGGGATGTGAAGAGATTTTATTTTCTTCTGATTATCAAGGAAAGATGAATATTTTAGATTCACGCAACATTTAATTCAAGTCAACGGAGTTAAGATGTTTATTTCATAATATTTTTACACACACACACAAAAAAAAACCAACAAAAAAAAAAAAAACACATCGCAACTAGGTTAAGGGCTACCCAAAGGTAGAACAGTGTATGCAGAGCCTCTGGAATTCGATTATGACGTCACGGTGAAATTGTACAAATGAATCTCGGCGAATAAATAATAAATTTCTTTTTCATATACGCTTACATACTATGATTTCTCATGATTATTGTAAATATTAATCAATGTGTAACTTATCCTGTCAGTATAACACTAATCGAATGTAAAATCAAAGTCAACTTGATCTCGCTGTACTAACAGATATGACGTCATAGGCTAGTTTGACACGCAGTTTCTCTGTACTTGAGACGCAGATAAAGCTATTAGTGGAACTGAAAATATGAAAATTAAATCTATATAAGCGTGATCTGACTACAATTGATTCATATTTTTGAATGCATTAATCAATAGTTCACAGTCTTATTTCATTGATAACTATTAGGTCTCTTATAAAGCCGCAGTCATGCACTTTTATATAGAAACGTACTACAATCATATGTACAACCCCTCCAAAATCTCAAAAGTTCAACGATATCCGCTTGATTATAAGTTATAATATTTTATACACATGTGGATACTGTCCCTAATATTTTGAAAAGTGCTGGGAGCAAGTTGTGCGCTGTCTATTTTTCCGTAGTTTTACATTTCTTCAATGCGTATAGTGTAAATGCACATACCTTATCAAAAGTCGGCTAAATTTTATATAATTCCCGGGCAGTGAGAAGTTGCTCCCAGCACTTGTCGGATTAAAAAATTTGTCTTAAATAAAACACAATCAATTTCATAGTGAAAAAGTATCCGTATATCGTTGAACTTTTACGATCTTTGTATCCGTACATATTTTTTTTCTAATTTTAAACATGTCACGTGACAAACAGCTGATGTACATGAAGTCGCGTTGGCCGAACTCGGTTGAGACCCCATACATACATATACATAAGTATAGTTCCCATTAAATTAAAACTAATTCTAATAAAAAAAATATCAACATTACATTGATTTTTTCGGAATAGTTTAAGGCTTATTTCCTATGGGCGGCCTTAACCTAGCTGCGATGATTATATTTATCTACGCAGACAAACCTCTGCAGTCAAACCAAAGTAAATGATCCGCGGTACGATTAAAAATATTTTATTAAAAAGGTGAAAAATAAGATTTAAAAAATATTTATTGAGGAAAATTACTGTTGAACTCCCCACTTCAATTTGCCACTAAAACGGAAGATTTCGTGGGCGTATTTTTTGTCTTGAATTGTTTTTGTTTATTTGTTTGTTTGTTTGTTTGTTTTTTGGTTAAATTTGGTGATTGAAACAATCACATACTCACATTCAATATGAAGTTAAAAAATGTGACCATGTTGGCCAATTCTTAAATGTTTTCCCTTTAATGGAAGTTTTTTTTTAATATGCCGCCTTGCCCCCCCCCCCCCCCCCCCCCCCCCCCCCCCCCCCCCCCCCCCCCCCCCCCCCC
>PRKT01000659.1:262526-287886 GCA_003671525.1 Saccostrea glomerata
GAAGGGGGGGGGGGGGGGGTAATTAAACATGCATATCACTTTCCTAAAAAAATAAACAAACGTCTTAAAAAGCTAGGATTTCTTTCTGATCAATGATCTTCAAATAGATACTGTGTACTGGCTTTATTTTTCTTATATATAAAATTTAGATCTAATAAATATTACTTGATTTAAAGTTATTGATAATTTTTATACACAATAAACGAGTTTGAATCTGTGGAACATGGGTGATCAAAATAGAATTTAATGTGAATTATATTTCTTGACATATTATTGATTAAAAGTCAATGCCTATAGGAAGGGAGAGTAGACTACCCACATTCAACCTTAAATCACCTTTTTCTAAATTCTCTAGTCCAAATAATTTTTGTCCAAATTCCGTACCTGAAAAGGTATTTGAGAAAGTTCCCAAATGTTCCCAATCCTGTGATGTAGATTTCACGTTTCTTTTTTAGTTTGGGCATTTAGGTTTATTTTCTAGACAAAAGTAAAATTCTTATTTACTTTTATAAGTTTTGACATCCCCACCTTAAAAAAAATCCTTAACCTGTCCCCAGGGCTAATTAAGAGTATTGCACAAACAGAGTAGGATTTTATACCTATTGTTGCGCTAATGGATCGTTACATGAGAGAGAGAGAGAGAGAGAGAGAGAGAGAGAGAGACAGAGAGAGAGAGAAAGTTCAATGTACAATTTTACTTATATATGATAAAATTATCTTTTAGACATATTTCAACAGAAATAATTTTTCTAAAAAAAATACGTAGAAAGTCAGGCAGGGATACTGAAATCTCGGAAGACTTTCTGTGCCTACAAAATAATAAAATAGTCCCATTCCTTATTATGTACATACGTCATGGACGGAGGGAGACATTAAAAATGGATTTGGCAAAAATGTTTGTCTTCCAGAACTATTTAGATAATGGTCAGTCAATTATTTCTGCCCCTCCCCCTCCCTCTTAAGCAATACAAATGCCTAAATGTCAATAGAAATAAGAGAAGAACTTTCTACATTGTACGCGTCTGTGTTACAGAACAATCAGATGTACACATAAAAATGTGTTTTCTGGTTTATTGCTTTCAATATTTGAACTCTGTAATTACCTATATCAAATAAATTCGTTTAGAATCGAGATTAGTATTAACATTATCAGTTAGAATAGACAAATGAATTTTGCGAAACAACTGCAGACTATATATAGAATGTTTATCATATAGACAATTTTCAATACAAGAACAGTTACAATACTCTTGTTACCCCACCCCCACCCCCCTTCAGCCGTGCAAATACCAAATACATTCTCTTTTCACTTCTGATATTTTCTCTGACCAAAATTTGATCAGCATGCACAAAGTGTATCGACAGGCTAGACTGTACGGAGTAGTGACAGTGTGTTTACTACTGAGTTTTTATGGAGTTTATTTCTTTTTTGTGATGCATATTACAACAAAAGGAATTCAGGGTGTATATCATTTGACTTGTACACATCTTCGAACTGATGCAGTGATCTTAACAGGTATGGGTTTGTTTACAGCATTAGACATGTTTTCTCGATATGTATCCATTGCATAGGACCTGCAATCAAATACGCTGGTTTTTTCGTTCCATTCAAATCAAAATAATTTCAATAAAGTGTATTTACTTTTTTTTTCAGCTTTTGATTTCAAGTTTATTCTGCATGCATTGGCGCACTTTAGAAATACGTTTTCGTGCAATTAATTGTTTTTCCTAATGTGCATTTTCTTTCTTTTTCCCTTTTACATTTAATTCAAATTAACAATTTTTCCTAAATGTAATTATAATATTGTTTGTTGTGGTTTTGAAATTTCTTGATCAACTCAGGCGTTCTCATGTGCTTTACCATCGGAGATGTGCACAAGTCGATAGCCAATCCAAGAAATCGTTAAGTGAAACGAGCGAGTTGGGGTATATACCGTTACAACAAGACAAGGTATCTAAAAGAAATGTGGAATAATACAGCTTTAGTTGCTATTAAACAAGATACAAATGTTGCGACTGTAAGCTTTAATTTAGAGCCAAGAATAGAAAGTTAGTTGTTTTCAATTTAGGCATCTAAAAAGGGGTACAAGAATAATATTCTTTGAATTGTGGTATTTTTGGGAAAAACGTTTCCTCGTTAACAAAAAGTTTTATCTATCTTATTTTTAATCAGTCTTGTACTAAGTACGATGTTATTGTACTAAGTACGAAGTTATTTCACAGCTGTTTTTCCTCGATGAATATATTTGATAATTTCCCTAAAATTCTACTTTATTTCAAACAATAAAAAATGTGTTGATTCACAACCTAAATAGCAAAAACCAAAAAAAAAAAAAAAAAAAAAAAAAAAAAATAAAAAAAAAAAAAAAAAAAAAAAAAAAAAAAAAAAAAAAAAAAAAAAAAAAACAGCTGGTTGTAAATAACTGCTGTATAAAGGCCTTTTATTTCCCTGATGAAATTAGTGACAGATATTGATTATAAAAATAAGTGCATAATACACAAGTTAATTTGACTATTACCAAATGTTCTTATCTTACCATTTGGACACCCCGACACATAGTTACAAAGGCTCTTGTGGCAAGTACAGTTATTAGAACACATGTAGCCAAACTTTGGATAATTGCATCTCTCCGTGCAAAATTTACCATGGTAACCGTTCTGACAATCTGTAATTGACAACATCATTTCTAAAATAAACTAATGAGTCACATGGGCTCTAAAGGCCAGAGTTACATGTACGGTGTGAAACGTCAGAAATGATGTCCAAATCAAAGTGAACTTGTTCAATATCTTTATATCAATGAATGTTTATTGTCAAAGTATCTTAATGTTCCCCCCTAATGTTAAATTATCCATTCTATTCATTTTTAAGCAAAGGATATAAGACTTCTTCATCGATAATAACCATCTTTCATGATGTGGGAAATCTTTTTGAGCTCAGTAAATTTAAAAAAAAACATACAATCTTCTGAAGATGTTCTTGGTTTATTGGCATATACTCCAGAAACATTAGCGTTTTTAAATTTCGCCACGTGAATGGTTAGGAACCTAATATGCAGGCCAATCACGTGTGCAGCTTGGTTAAGGACGTCCGAACGCTTAAATGGCATTAAAGATACGCATCTTTTTATATTGAGCTTGATTTTAATTTTGATATGTAATGTATGTATGAATTTGCAGTCAACTTGTAATAGAAGTTTTATAAGGTGTTTGATAATAAGATATTTTTGTTATGTTAAATGATATGTTAAATGGCTTTGTTGATCACGTGACGGACACCTGGATTCCTAAATATTGCAAATTTATCATCGGGACAACAGGAAAACTAAATTATTGTAAACAGTTTGTCACATAAATCAATCGATCAGGATCTATGGTACATATAAAGTGATGTATTTTACTTCTTAAAAAATATATCACTAGAAAATAGTATTGTAGAATTTGTTGCAAGTTTATTATTTCAAAAATTGAATATGAAGCCATTAAGAAAACAGCAAGTGACATAAATCAATCTGTCCACCTAATAATGCTTAAATAACAGCTTGCATTATTTTTACCACTTATTTATTTAATGCTTGCAAAATATCACCATTTAATAAAAATAAGGTCTAGTTATAGGAAGCAAAACTTGAGTCTAAATTAAAGTAACCATTTAGTAGTTGCTTAACAAAGTACATGAGATCTCATTTTACAAGATATTTACAAAAATACTTAAGCACATTGGAATAAAACTCATACAGTATGTCACTCATGAAATTATTAATAGTATCTTTCATTGATTTAATCATTCATAATACTACGCGTAAGTTAATGTGTGATCTTTTCGTATAAAAAAAATCACATTTGGGGTATTTGAAAATTAAAAAAGCAATAAATATCTTTTCTTTTATCAAGAATTTTCAATTATCGTTTCATTCATGTTCAAAATCTGTTGGGTAAATGTGTAAACTTTGTTTTAATACATTACATTTAATATTAGCATCATGTAACACGGGATATATTCTCTGAGTAAAATACTTAGGGAAAGTTTTTAAGTTTTGTGTGATCTATTGGTGTGTGATTCACACATACTTGTCACGTAGTCATATTTCATGGAGAGTCCTAGTGCTTCATGAAAAATATGCCTTTGTGCAAGTCTGTATGATTCTCACAATATTAATTCACACTAAACATTCCTTATATTTAAATTTTACATGTTTTGAAGTACTGAAAATATTACTCAATATTTGAATATCTCGCTGCCCTATATTGTTATACTTGCTTACGTCGTTGTAGCCCTATTGTTACGTCACGGTAACGCACGTCTCTCCGTGTATATTTCTACGCGTGAGTATACACGAAAATGATTTTCAAATCAATTTCACATTTGACTTAGTACGATATTAAAGGTACATGTAATAAATATATAAAGAAAAATATCTTAATGTTCTTCCACCACAAGAAATGTTCCCACATTATTTTTGATTTTATATGACCTTGTGAGCAGATTTTAAATTGACTGTTATTTAATTCGCATTGTTTAATTCAAATATTTTCTAAATTTGAATTAATAAAGTTTTACCTTGTGACCGACAAAAAGCTGGCAAATGACATACCTAAAATTTCTTTTCATTTATATTTTAGGTATTTACACACATATTTTTTTATCAAAATCAGAAATAGTGGCGGTCAATATCTTTTTTTTGGACAAGGATGGTGGTAAGGATGCATTTTATGTGACCCTTCTGCACTAAACCAGTGTATAGAAAAGATACTTTGTGAAGGTTTGACCAGAATTTTGGCAATTTTTTATTCATAGAATGAAATAGACTCCAACTGGCATTAAAATAATCTAATGGAGTGATACTTATAGAGATAAAAAAATAAAAAACAGTATGGATCAAAATACCATTACAAAATACAAAATAATATCAGAGCAAACACGGAACTTCAAAAGATTGAGGGTCGTATTAGGTGCCATGGAGGAAAAGGCATTCCTTGCCGATCGGTCAAACCCACCGTGTGCACCTTGTCATGATCAGGAAATAGCGGAAAAAATCCGCTGTCAATTTTGTATCTAAACAATGGTCTAGCGATTAGAATAAAAAACGTCAGTTAGTATTTGACTCAATGATAACCAGTATTTGCTGACAAGGTCAACGTATCGACCACAGAACTTAAATATAATCAACTGAAGTTCTTTTTTCATCGTCTTGTTTGTCTATGATTTACCTCGTTTTAGAAATTGTTCATACAAAGAGTATGCTCTTGCGTATCGAATCAACTGAGATACATGATTTCTGTAAACATGTGATGAAGTACGAGGGGTGATCAAAAAGTTCGCGAACTAATTGAGTAACTTCCATAAAAGAAACAATATTTGGTTTCAATGTTGATTATATTTTTAATTAATAATCACAGATTTAAATGCACATCAACCACCGTTCTGCGCATGCGTGAATCACGTGATCCCCTCCATAGCGTTCTATCACAGAAGTTCAAAGATTTTTCTGAGTTTTATATTTCTTTCCATGTTAGTTAATTTTAATGACAAGAACAGTTCATTTGTCAGAAATTGTCATATCTCGGCAACTGAGTGGGTGGATAAGAATATCCTTTCCAAAAATACGCATGGCGAGCATTAAAACACAAATCTTCTGTCTCTGGAGAGACCTTTATTCAAGGTGGATAGAAAATGGTGCCTTCTTTTTTATCATATCTAATGTGTTTAAATCTAAAGTAAACGATATCTTAGGTATTTATTAATTATATTATTGTTCAAATATGCAACTATTTTTCAAAATCTTAATTGGATGTCTTTGATAGCAAATTCTTTAATTTAAAAAACATCTTTTCAAACTTGCTTTTACTGGGCAAGATGACAAGTATCATTTTTAACCAACTGCCTTCCTTCACTAAAACGATCAATCCAATCATTGATTAGATTTATAGGAACTCATTAATCTCAATAAATTGTGTACAAATTATTTTATGATACTGCAGAGGGATTTCTAAGATATACAAAAAATGTACAGTCGTTTGTTGAACGAGTTCGGCTCAGGCAACCATTTTTCGTCACAAGTGGCCTAAATAGTGACGCCATTTTGACACTGTGATGTCACGAACAAGCAGAACAATTTTATTCAGCATATTTTTTATAGACCATCTGTATGGCTATGTGTGTATAGAATTTCATTCTTATCTGAATTGTGGTTTTTGAAGATATAGAGATAGTTCGCGAAATGTTTGATTACCCCTCGTATTTTGCTGCATAAGTAAGGGAAGTTGACGATAGAATAGTTAAAGTCATCACTTTTATCATAGAGCTTAGTTGTTACATTACCACTACTGTTTTTTTTTCAAGTAAAACATCCAAATATGAACAAGATGTGTCCAACTCAAATAACTAATGTCAGTATTCGCATCTCTACAATTCTATCGTGTCCTATCACATCGTGCATGTACTCTGTCGTATCGTGTGTGCATCATATTTTCTGATAATCAGGCTTTGGGTTTTTTTGTAATGTTTTCTTTTAATTTTATCAGATGTTCCGTTTGTCGTAAAGATTGTTTATCAAGTTCTTTGTGTATCGTGTTTTGCGTTGATCGTAACTATTCATTCGTAAAGGCTCGATTTTGGAAAAAAAAGTGAGATACCCCGATTTCATTTTTCGTATTTTTATCTTATTCGCGAGGTTTGTTTTACAGCTGTTTAATTTTATATCCAAACTTTGTTATCTTAAATACCCAATTTTACGTTAACACCCCCAAAATCTGTTTGTTATATAGATCAATTCATCATGTTCTCTCGTACATATAAAGAACTTGGATTAGTCTTATTTCAAACTTCCTCCGAAAATATTTTACGAAAAATTCAACTTACCAACAAAACAATGGATATAACTTCCACTATTTATCGCGATTTATATAAAAAACGGATGAACTTCATACAACCTCCCTGTTAATTTCAGTTATACAGGACATATTTTTTTTTCTTTTAAATTCACACAGAATGTCTTCAATTTATTCTAATTAATCACTGGTGTCAGTCATTATAACCAAAATTCGTCCATTCTTACTCTGTCCACGGATTTGTAAGAGGAATGTATCACTTTCTATTTTTCGCTATTGTTTGAATATGTGCATATTGACAATCGAAAGGAATAGGAATATTTTAATTTCAAATGTTCAATATCAGAACAGTACACTGGAGCTTAAAACAACAATCCGGATACTTTATTTAAACAACAAGCAAAAAAATCTACATGCCAGATAAAAGAAATGTATAAAATAAGACACTTTCCCCGTCGTGTCAGCTCAGGTATGCAGAGACCTGACGGCATATTCCATTATGATTTTATATCTAGATAGTTCAGAAAAGTTACTACAGTTTGAACCGTTTGATATACGGACAGCCTTATACATATCCTAGCCGGCCTACGTGTCCGAAGCGAAAAAAGTTGCACGACACAGAAGAAATTTCGTTACAGAAGGGAGGTGCCGACCCCATCCCGATCCCCTAACCAACGTCGTCGCTTACTCTGCTGGAGGGCAAAGTAGCTGCCATCATTGGAGACAAGAACATAGACGGGGTCATAGGAGGACTGAATAAGGAGGAACCCCCTTTATCTTCGGATTCTAGCATTCCATAAAACTACTAGTAGAATATCATGCACTGCATCGAGGAGTCTGTACTTACATAATTAGAAGCAGTACAGTTAAGGTTACAAATGGAAATGTAGGCGATTTTTAATGATAAAAATTACATTATCCTTTATAAGGATGGGCGATTCTTTTTAGGACTTCTTTGATTTAAAAAAAATGCAATGTGGTTCAAATCTATATATGCTGAAGATATTTAGATTCTTTTATTTAGACATCAGCACATTTAAAATATCTTAATGCTTCTTGAGTTTGTGTGTAAAGACTTAACAAGATACATTGAGGGTATACCCTTGCAAAAAAATCGATTTATTATAGCCCTTCTATTACTTTTTTTAATTGAATCTGCATACAAACACACGACAATATCACTTGTCTGGAGAATATACGGACAGTTCATAAATAATATGGTAAAATATAAATCGTATCCAAGTAAACAGCCTTTTATTAAATTGCAAATAATATTTTATTTTTCATTGTACAAAATGTGACTTGATCAGCCTCACTGTGTATAAACTGCGCCCTTTTTGCGAGACTGTACAGCGATGTAGGAGTTTGAAATAGCAAATAATTTCATTTTGTGGTATTTTTAAAGCCTTATTTTTATGTGGCGTCATAGTAAACAGTTCGCTTACAAATTAGGCCCCGCCTCCTTATTTCAACCTTACATGTAACTGTGCTGCATAATTCGATTTTAAGTGACGGAAATTTGTATACATAAATGAGTAGTAGCAGTTTTAAACATAGAAAGAAAGATAACAATTTCTTCATATTTTCGAAATATATCATTCTTACCTTTTTCCATCAAAATGGGTCAAACAAAAAAACAGATTAAAGTTCTCAAACTTTTTCCCCACCCCCACCCCCTTTTAAAAATGCTGAAAAATACTCAATGACGAGAATAATTTGCAACGCCAAATTGGAATCGAAATTATTACAGATGAAAAGTTATATGGTATAAATTCTACAATTTAATTATAATTATTTAAATCATAATTAGCAATTTGTCCTCTGTTTCAATCATGTTTTTATCATTAAACTATTAACATAGCTGACTTACTTGACATAACACACCCAGATGAGGGATCACATTGGCGTTCTTCACATTCACAAGTTTTCTGACACTCCTCGCCATATGAAGGATAAGGACAAGGAGTATTACAGAGTGTTCCAACATAGCCAATATTACATCCTATAATTGGTTTAGGAAATATTGGAAATAATGGTAAATAACCACTTTGAAATTTTAACTCATTTTTTGATACAAACATAAGCAATTGAAATGTATTAATGATACATTTTTTCCTGAGTAATTTATGATGATAATTATTTTATTTGATAATGACAATTTAAAAAGAAATAATTTTGCATGTAAATATATATTTGCTTTAAATTTATTTTTTTTTCCTTTTAATAATTAAATTTTCTTACGCAAGCATTTCTTTTCCACTTCGTTCCACATATATCCCATACAACAAAGTCTTGGGCTAAAGAATATACACAAAAACAGAAATAAATTTTGAAAAAAAACTATTTATATTTCAAAAAAGTAGTAATAACATACCCTTTGCAATTTTCAGTTCCTGTATCCCTGCAATATATGACTTGAAAAAACTCTGATGCTAAAACTAAAGCATTCAAGAAGTTCATCTTTCAAATTCAATTTAATACGTTTGATAAACCCTTAATATGTATATATATATTAAACTTTGAATTCTGTATTAGAATAGACTATCATATATATGACCCAATACATGAAAACATTTCCTTAAAAGTATTTTGATTTCTTCGATTTTCGTAATGAAAATTAAAAATAGACAACATCCACTAGCGTAGACAGGAATTGAAAAGGACATTTTTAGAAACTTGTTATTACATAAAACAGATACGCAGTTTTCCTTACATGTTTTTCATTGGTATATAGTTCCCAGAAATATACTTTTATTTTTATATGACTAGTTTTATTTTGCCAAATTGACTGCAGTCTTCAAATTTATTTTAAAAAGTCTACTTCATGTAGAATATCTAAAATACATAACCTTCTTGTTCAAATAGTTAAAATGCCAGATATAACAGTTCAAAAAATAAAATTTAGCAATATTTATAAGAAAAGGGGAATCAAATGCTCCTTTCGCTCTCTCACATGTTTGAACGGGAATTTAACGTCTTATAGTAAAAGACAAATATTAAGCTAGATTACAGAACAATGGAAAGTTTAGGCGGCCATATAATGATGATAAAATAAGCAATGACCTGGCATATCAATAAATAGGTTTTCTTTTTCATTTACAAATATAATCCAAGTTAAGAAATGAAAGTTAACCCAAAGGAAGCTGATAACTAATCATATCTTTAATTCTTGCCTATTTTAACAACCGGTTTTCGGCATGGTTGAACAAAACTTTCCACATAGCAGAGGGTCACAATAGATGATTTGCGAACCAAATCTTGAAAGAGTTAATTGTTTATCTGATTTTTAAACAATGCTTAATAATATACCCTGTAGATATCAGGAGAGCAACAAAATAAGGGAGCTATTGACACTTCAAAATCTACTAATCTTTATTGAACTTGTAGGTTAAAATTCTGTTTTGGCTTTGATTTTTTTTAATTTCCTCAATTCCTTTTAACTGCAAGTGAAAAATAGGAACGTTCAACAATGGTCAAAAGCATAAAAAATATTGCAACGATAAGCAGTGCTCCATTCAAAAATACTAGTGTATTTAAAAGTGGTCAATTCTAAAGAAAATATAAAAGTGGTCAACAGTTATCTAATGCATAAAGTGATCAACTGAACATACATGTAGCAGCATTCATTTGAAACAGTTTTCTAAACTATAAGCTAATAAGTTAAAGACCCCCATCCCACACTTGCAAGGCTCGACTTAATATTTTGAAATAATCTTGGACATGATTAAAATGTTCCCTTGTCCTTTCATTTGTTTGTTGGCCTATTGAAACATTTTATTAAAATGCAAAAAGGCACACTGTTACAAAGAATACTCCCCCACAGTATCTTTATGCCCCCGCTTGAAAAAGCGGAAGGGTATATAGTAATCGTTATATCCGTCCGTCTGTCTGTACATCCGTCCGTTCGTCTGTCTGTTACAGTACGCCTTGAGGTATCCATCTCTTAGCAAATCCTCTCATACAACAGAATTAAATTTGAATAAAATTTCACAGAATCTTTATTACATATTGGCATTGTGCACCTTCCATTTTACATTTTGATCTGAGACATATTCTGGGTTTCCCACAACAAAACATTGACATATCCATTATATTCATATAGGAGGCGGGGGTATCATTTAGTAAGCTCATTGCTCAAAGTACCTCTAGTTTCTTTTTTTAGGCAAATAAATTTTGTATATAAATATATGAATAAAATATAACGTTTCAATTGCAAATCGCTCCAAAATTAGTGGAAAAAATAAGCATTTATGCCTCCGATGAGAAATATCAGCCTGATAGTGCAGTAAAAAATAACTAAACACAGATATGTAGTTCTGTCGATTAATATCGTTTGCTTGAATGGCATAAAGTTAAATGTATAACAAACCATTAAGGGGGATCAACTGATATTAAACAAAACAAAACAGGATAAAAGATGTGCAAAGGTGCATGAAAGGTACAAGAAGGATATGGAGATATCGAACAGTATTCAATCTCAAAGTCCATGAAACAATACAAAATTAAAGCAGAGCCAACACGGACCCTCGAAACATCAGAGGTGGGATCAGGTGTCATGGAAGAGTAATCATTCCCTGCTGACCGGTACCACCCGCCGTGTGCTCCTTGTCATGATCAGGAAATAGCGGAAAACCCCGCTGTAAATTTAGTTTATAAATATCGATAATGTACTAACGATTAGTATGGAAAAGATCAGTCAGCATTTGACTCAATGATAAATTTTATTACATTTTTACCCGTGAAATGCTGTTATTTATTCATTGAATAAAAGTGATATCCTGTCACAGTGTGAAAGGATACCAAAATTATATCCTGTCACAGTGTGACGAATATCAGAAGTGCGGGGAAACCTCTCGATTTCCCTTCTCATAACGAAGATTTATGTAAAAGAAATCTTTCTTGACCTAATATAAGATAGATAAAAATAAATAAACCATTCTGACAGCGAATAAAACTGTCAAAATTACCAAAATTATGTTGCTAAATCCGTGTTTACAGTGTTTTCACCTCACTTAGCTATGACGTCTCGACCCCTCAACTATGACGTCACGAGCCTATGACTGTATTACAAAAAACAGAGGCAAAAGAAAAACCAAAGAATTTTTTTTTATTAAAATGTAATAAACAGAAAATTCAATGTTTTGTAGTTGAATATGGAATTTATTTCACTCGTGAGACAGGATTTTTTTTATATTTTCACGAGTGCTTCGCACTCGTGAAAATATCAAAAATCCTGTCCCACTTGTGAAATAAATTCCATATTCAACTACAAGACATTGAATATCCTCTATGTATTTACAAGGTCATTGTATCGACCATAGCACTTCCGAAATGATGAATTTAAACCAGACGGCTGATATTCTTCTTTCATCAACTTGCATGTCAATATTATACCTCGTTTTAGAAATTGTTCATACGTAGAGCAAGCTCTTGGGTATCGAATCAACTAAGGTATATACACTCAATATGCAGGTGATGAAGGTATACTGCTGCATAAGTAAGGGAAGTTGACGATAGAACAGCATAAATTGAATAATCTGTGGTAATATTGTTTTTTATCATTTTTAGTCTACAAGGAATAAACACCCCCCCCCCCCTTTGAAACAAAAAAACTTTGGTTTGATTTTTTTAAATAACAGCCCATATTACCTGTAAAAATGATTTTTTATTACACACAGGGGAGGGGGGTATTGTAAAAGTATTTTCTGTTTTCCGTTGATTTCTTTTATTGTGAACAACACAAGTTTTACCAAAATCTTAAAGTTATCTCTCTTTTTTCCCAAATAAGTAATATATAAGTAAAATAAGTTTTATGAAGATTCTTAAATTATCTATAAAATATTATTAAAAATCCTTCGAATATGTTAGCTTTTGAATATTGACTTGGCGGTAGGCGGGAGAACAATGCTTTAATTCGCAGTTCTTTGAAGATGAGGAAATATTTTAAGATTTTATGCAAAGTAAAGAGCTTTATCTCAAAGTAAAAGATCCCAGTCATATGTTCATAATTCTATTCATTTTGAATTTCTTTGCTTATGCAAAAAAATCCTTTATGAGACTCGTGAAAATCCTCTGACTATAATTAAAATTCTCAAATCTCATCTCATCAAGAATCGGAAGGAAAACCCACTCGTTGTTCGCAAAGAAATCGTATCTAGTTGTAAATACTTTTTTTAAGTATGCAAAAATTTATTTCTTAACAACACCTATCCAATCGCTACAGTGTACATGCATATAGCTTGAATTATCTACATGTACGGACAGTAAACTAAAGTCACCATATTACCGACTGTTATGCCATATTGTTAAAATTAAGCACAGAAAAAATACGCTGGTCAAGAATTGGTTACTTTCTCTGTTTGTAACAGTGTTATCAGTAACAACATTCTGAAATTCACTGAAGCAAGACTTACATAAATCATATCCAAAATCAAATGAACATGTAAACATAAGTTATTTAAACAAAAATGATAGTTTGTTATTTTCTGACATACAGTATAATGTTTGCAATATTCAACATGATAAATACTGCAACCAAACATATGAGTGTTACATAGAGGTCTTTAAATCTTGATTTGGAAGCAGATTTTCCGCATGGTTCTTTAGTTGATGTTCCATTTTTTGTCTTCCTCGGATGAAAACTTGTTGTGTTTCTTACCATCATGTTGGTTGTAAATGTATGCTTGTCTTCCTCTATGAAAAGTGGTGTAACAAATTAATATCTAGATTAGAATGGAGTCATTGTATCTGTACTTAAGGGAAGCGCGGGGGGGGGGCGAAATTATCAAATACAAATAACTTTTTTTATTCAATATAAGCTAAGATACAACATTATTTTCATGTATTGCAAAAGATTTTTCATTGGTTCGTTTGGCAAGGCGTGTCAAGGTTTTATAAATGCGCATAAATCTGGTCTATTTAATCATAAACCTTAAAACCTTGGATAGACTCGGACACTCTAAAAACAAATTCACGAACTTATCTTTGTAATTGTTACATCGAAATTGATAAGGCGTAACTGCGCCTTGGGCGTTTACTGTAAATTCCTTATTTTTTTTTTACGAGTACTTATTATCGCAAAACGGTTCATTCATGTTAAACAGCGAGAATAATAGTAAGCGAATGGGCAGTCGTACAACAAAATTCACAAAGATTTTAGCACCATAAATTAAAAATAAAAGCGATAAATTTTTATTTCGCGAGTGATGCTTCTCGCAAAATTAAGAGATAATTAAATACTTGCGTATAATTTGCCATCTACAGTATCTACTGTACATTGATAAATTAGATTTCAAACTATTATACATATATTAATACCATAAATCCATTAGTAAATTAAGCATTACAAACTTTAAAATTCTCAGAAGTATTCCGTTAAAAGGTACATAATGTCATTAAAACAACATAAATTATTATGCTGTCTGCGTTAAGGGAGAGAAACAATGTTTTTTTTCTTTAATCTAAGTTGCTTTATTTATCTCATATAAGAAATATAATACATGTAGCCGGCCCTTCAACTCGATCAATCTATTAAATATATTGACTTCACAGAAAAGCATTTTGACCTCGCATGACATGCCTCTTTAAGTCGATATATTTTTTATTGGATCGGCTCTCATGTAAGGCCTATATATGTCTAGCCCCAACCTACCTACCATTCTCTTTCCATAAAAAATAATTTATCAAATCTAGTCCACCAGTTTCAAAAATGTTCGATGTTTTCTTTACCTGTGGAGACTATGGTCGTGCATCCATATTGAAAGTGACAATGACTTTTGCCACAATTACAATTCTTTTGACATTTTAAGCCATAAGTTGGATATAAACAGGTTTTGTTGCAGTTGTATCCCTCATATCCAATCTCACATTCTGAAAATGATAGTAAACTATATTCATGTATAAAGCAGATTTAAGAGAATTTTCACAAAATATCTACAGCTACAATAAGCTTCTTTCATTCTTACTTTGAAAAAGTATTGTTATATCTATGCATTTACAAACATATATAAAACATTTTTTAAATACCATCAGCAAATCAATTTTGAACATGTAAAGCATACAAAAATGTTAAATTTATGATTTTGTGTATCTTGTTTTTGATCGTTAAGTATTAAATATATTAAGTCATAACTTAAGAAAAAAAATAAGACAACCATAAGGTGAACCTTTCTGAGCAACCCCCTCCCTCTGCTGAAGCTCGCGGAATTGTACGTCACAATAGATTAAAGCGACATTATTATTTATTGTTACAATGAAATCTACAATTAAAATCTATCACGCACTGACTGTGTGCCAACGTGTAAATGCTTTGTTTTACAAATTTTATGTCACTGAATATTCTCCCTTGTGCTTTCTTTGTATTCTTAGACAATATTTCTGTCCCACATTTTTTTAACTGAATAAAACATGCAATTTTTGTTTGCATAAACAAATTTGCAAACAAAATTATTTCATAAATTCATGGTTAATTATGCATATTTCAGTTCGTTGTTGCATAAATTTCATGTATTAAGTATCTGGTCAGAATTTTAAGCAAATTGTCAAGAAAATGATGAACCCTCAAAATGAAAATTCACACAAAATAATCTCTATGGAGTAAGACCACCACTTGCTCTATTTATTGCAAGACATCTTTAACTGCTGGATATCATGTATCCGGAAATAGAAGATCGACCCATCTGCTGCCACACCTACTGCATATAGTTTTCCAAACCGTTTAAATTGTGTGGAGGGGATGGGGCTTTGACATTTATAATAAAAATCCAAAATGTGATCAATGGGATGCAGATCCTGGAATTCGACAGCGCACACAGAAGCCTTTTGGTCAATATCCTTGGGCGTTTTGCACGTAAGTGCACCGCTTTAAAGGCCTTTCAGAATGCTTGAGATGATATAAGACTGCCATGAGCAGCAATTTCTAATTATTTTCATACGGTTGAAGTGGTTTGTTCTCATGTTTCTGAGATTATTTCATGACAATTAAACTCTCTTTTAACCTAGTGTGACATGAAACCTTGGCCTTAGACGAAGATCAAAGTCACTTCCTATTTGGATAAATTTTGTCCAAAGCTTTCAATTTAGGAAAAATTTGAAATGAAAACGACGGGCAGCCTAAAAAAATAAGAATGTGCTTAGATGGATTTTGAAACAGATTGAATTTAATTTTATCAAAGATTATTAAAAACTAAGATAAACGTGAATAAAACGTGGTGCAATAATGATCCAGTTATCAACATTCCAAGACTCCCCCTTCTTTCTCAATAGTCATTTTGCCAGTGTTTTGTGTTTTTTAAGTGAAACCAGTTTTTTTTAATTTGAAATTATCACAAAAAGATGTTAATAACACAAAACACGTGCCGCAAAGTACAGATTTATTGTTTTAAGCTTCGTCATGGTACATTGGTTTTCATCGGTGATATTTGATTTTCTTTTAACAATTGTTGAGAAGACTCATTTGTTGTAATGATTTTAAAATATATCATTCTATAAAGTAGCATTCATGTAAGGTGTACAAGTACAAAAAATACAAGAAGAAAAACATGTTTAATAATCATTTCTTTGGTATTGACTTATTGAAATATGATTCACGGGTCATTTGAAAGCAGATCGTCGTGAATCTCTTCCTTATTTCAATTATTTTTTCTTGTTTTTCTGGATGGTCTATCTTTAATAAGATTGTACAATTCATTTTGATGTAGCTTGGAAATAAATAAAAATCGAGATGTGATCGGAAAATGGAAGCAACCTCTACCCTGAAGGAATAAGATTTTCAGATTTTGTCAATTTTCCTTTTTTTCTCTCTTTTAAAAACGATGGTAAAAGCTTGAATTTGTCAATAAAGATTATACATTTTTTTCTGGTCATCTAGGAAACCAGATGCATCGAATTGATAATCATCTAATTTTGTATGACATGAATGAGTCTACATGGAAGTTCTAGTTCCAGGTTTGGCAAATGGCAATTGTCTGAGAAAATTATTATATATTTCAGGCATTCAGATCAGTGGTGCTGGTCATTTACATGGCTAGCAATAATTCCATCGTAAAATAAACTTTCTCTGAATTTTTATTGATTTGAATGTTTTACCTGAACTTTCTGAAGTTTTTTAAAGTTTGCTCAATGTCAAGCATTTCAAAATACCAAGAAATCATTTAAAATGTGCAGTCATTTTATGATTTTAAAATGTGATATTTTTTTTAAACAGGAATTTTCGCATATTTTCTATTCAATAAGCCTTTTTTCTCATAATTTAAAAATTCAGTCTTGGGATAGTTAAAATGATGCACATACTCCTAAAGACAGTTTTTTTCAGTTTCAAACAAACAGAATTTTTATCGCAAACAACATGAAGAAACATTGATACTGATTTACATTGTCAAGCGACTTTATGCAAAACGCATAATTATTATTAATTCTTAAAATTCCAATTCAGTAAACTATTAAATTGCTTAAAATCAAAACAGGGAATAAATGTGTAATCAGTAACATAGCATCGACAGAAACGATATTTCACTTTTCAACTGTTTCAACTTCTCGAAATGCCCGCCCTTAGGAAATTTGCATTCAATATGCATCCAACAGTGTACATGTATGTGCATAAATTGTTATATAAGAATTATCTTATTTAAGTAAATATCTAATATTGATCAATAACATTTCCAAAGATTCAGAAAAATATGCGTTTAAATATCGTCTTGCAATGTGACTATTTTGTTTTTCGAAAGCGTCTGCTTTGATGCTGTATGATTGGCTTTTTGTTTACATTTCTGCACTGTGCTTTTTTATAGTAAGACAGCCGATCATGATACCTACAGCCAGGATTTTGCCTTCAGCAAACCTCGGCTAAGAAATCCTTCATCACCGAACCCCTGTTCTGCGTAGTAAAGACGATACGCGCGATGTAAGTGTCATTTTACAATTTTAGTAACTAACCTATTAAACCTATCGGCAAATTAAAAATAATACTCGCAATATTGGTGATTTGGGTATGATTGAATAGGTGATGAATAAAACTTCTCGATTCCGGCTAGAATATTAAGTTTTACTAGACGCGTTACATTTTTAAGCAAGGATCGCGCATTTTTCTTGTGTAGAGTGTTCAAAAATGAATTTACAATTTTAACTTTCATCACAGAACAAGACCATTCACGCTTGTGTCCTCATGTCTTGAGCGATTTTGCATTGCAAGACAACTAGAGAATTATTTTCACAGAAGAATAATCCGAAACGCAGTTAAGGAAAGACAATACAAACATTTTTTTTTTGTTTGGAGGAGACTACGTAGCATGTCACAAGTTTAAAAAGTGGATAAGTCTTAGAATTTTTTTTCTCCTAAGAACTGGAAAATGAAATATACTTGAAAAATATAACTTATATTTTAATAATAAAAAAAAACAAATATTGACAAATCACACCCAGTAAAGGTTTACTGGTGAAAACAAATTTCAGAATATGTTACATGTAGTTTGGTGCTAAAAATGTAATTTAAAATATACCAAGCCAGGAACAAATTATATTAGGAAAAGCAAAATGGTATAAATCTCCTAATATCATATGGGGTGATTTCTACGATTTTGCTTTTCCTTTTAAAATTCACCTGGCTTGGTATATTTTCCTTAAGTTTATATAATAATTACACTTTTAGCACCATGCAAACATATTCTGAAATTTATATTCATCTGTAAACCGTTTACTGAGTGTGTTTTATCCATTTTTATATTTTTATTGAAATTTTTCTGATATTTCTAAGTCTATTTCATTTTCCAACTCTTAGGAGAAAATATTCAAGAATTATCCCCTTTTTTAAACTTGTGACATGATATTAAGTCTTCTCCAAAGATTAAATTTGTTTGTATCATCTGTCCTTAAATTTAACCGTGCGTATGGATTTAAACATTAAAATTACTCTTTTACAAGAACGTTTGAATAAAAATTAATAATAGTAAAAAATACTCTTACATATTTGAAATATTTCATTAATTTTGATATCAAATTGCATGATTTGAAAAAATGGATGGATTACAGGTTCAACAGAAATGCCCAGCGTCTAAAATGACGTGCAAAAATATCATCATGCCAATTTCCGTGGAGTTGAATTTTTTTTTTCATCGATTACAATATTGATTATATGTTCGTATTGTGCTAATCGAAAAAAAACAAATCAAATGTCAGATTGATGAATTTACTCAAATTTATTAATAAATATTTTGCGCAGCATTTAGTGATTCAATATATTTGTCCGGTGGACGTTCTTTACGCGTATTTAGTGTTAAATAACGTAATGCACTGAAAAGTGCTAAACAGTTACTGTACTTTGAGTAACTATATAACGAACTTTATGTATACAAAACGAAAGTTTCCTTTTTATGGAATAGTTTATTTTTCAGGTAAACTATATATATTTTTTTACCATTTGGTATAGCGAAAGGGTACAGGTACCAATCAAGCTAGTTACATTATTAAACTGTAGAAGCGTTTCGCCAATTTTTTAGTGCTATGAAATAATAACGTCAAACGTTACCAGCATTGCGCGTAACGTCAAAACAACTTCCATTAAAGACTAAAATGTAATAATAGGACAATCACTGTTTTTGCTGTCTAATCTTTATATTAATTTACTTACTAGATTCAATTAATCAAATGATTTTAGCCATATATTCATTACGTATCGGCAAGAACGGTAGCACAATTGCACGTCTTTGCATATAGGTTATTTATAAGATAAAATGGCGTAGTACAAGAATAACGTCAGCTTTACAAAATGATGAAAGCCAACACTTTGGTAACCTGTAAATCCATACAAGACAAGATACACCTGTAATATTCACCAGAAGCTCTACTTCATTTAAAACGAAAAAAAATAGTGAACGGATCGAATAAAAAATTCTTTTGAAAACCTCTTTAAAAGATGCTCCTTTAAATCATTTTACAGTGACTTACTTGATTTTACACATCCAAAAGAAGGTTCACATTGGCGTTCTTCACATTCACATTTTTTCTGACACTCTTCGCCGTATGAAGGATAAGGACAAGGAGTATTACAGAGTGTTCCAACATAGCCAATGTTACATCCTATAATTGGTTCAACAAAAATATGCATAATAAACGCATCTTTATTAAGTAACTTATATTCAAAATTATGAACATCCGAGAATCGAATATATTTATAAGAAGCTCAGTTGATAACGAAGAGAAAAGTTTTTGGAAAACATGCTTAAGGGATTTTTTTTTTGTTTTTACATGTAAATTATTTTATTTACGTATGCATTTTGCCTTCTCATTATTCCACATATATCCCATACAACATATCCGTGGACTGCAAAAAAGGAAGTACATGTGTAAAAAGCCTTAAACATTTTTGAACGTTTATAATTACTTTCTATACTTTAAAAAAATAGAAAAATGAACATACCCTTTACATCCGCCATCCCCCTGAGCCTTGCAATGTACTACTTGAATTGATACTAAAACTCGAAGTAGAAAGCATGTAAAAACTATTTCCATTTTATTAAATTTCACTCTATAGGTACATTTATAATTGCCTATCGAGTATAGTTTTCGAGCCTTTAATAAACTTTATTTTTAAATTAATATCGTTATATAGATGTCCTCTTCAATATAATGTTCCAAGAATCTATTAACGTATTTTTCCCTGATGGATAACACATTGGAGATATATGAACCTTATGAAAAGCCAGTTGTGACAGGACAGTTGGAGATTTGTGTTAAATTTTCAATAGTGTTGTAATATAAGCCGGAAACATTTGGAATTTTATTTTAAGCATCATGGTCATCAACAAATTATTTTAGTTCTCCAGGAAAGGAAAAAGGTATTGATTCTTAGTTTCAATCTGTAGATTACATTTTTTTATATAATAGACACTCATTATTTTTTATTCCTCTCCCCACCCACTACCTAAATATAATCCAATTCGAAGCTGTTTTGGCCAGAAATAAATAACCTTCCAAAAACTTTTCATTTCAGATATGTTGAAAGAACAAGGATCATTGTTGTTTGGCCCTGTGAACGCAGGTAGGTTAAGGTTACAGCCAAATATTCTACTTGCCTTTATGATATGACGTTATAATAAGCTATATGACGTGAGATTTAGAGATAACAATTTCTTTAAATCGATATCTTAGATTAATTTGAGGTCGTAAAAATGGACCAAAATATGCAGAGGAATAATATCGACGGAATTTTTTTTGTTCCTGGGCCTCTGTAGTTCTCACAGGGGTTAAAAACCAAACCCGTGACGTCATAACTGTTTATCATGCAGTAGCAGAGTGAAAGTGAAAAGTAACTAGAATTGATGTAAACAAACACGAGAAATCGGAGTTTAAAAGCATTTAGAATGAATATCATGTGTGATTCTCGTGGGAATAAAGCGAATAAATAAGGTTTGGTAATATAATTCTGCAATTTCTTCGCAAAATTAAAGCAGGGAGGGTGTTTACTTGCCGATCAGCCTTTCCTCTTTCGTTTGTAACAAAACAGATTGAAAAGGTCAACACTACGCCGCATACCTTGAAACTTAATTTTTGTTTCTCTCTAAAGTTCTTATTCTTTTGTTTTTGGAAAGTGCTGCTAGAATCGTATAGTTTACGGGAATTTATTCTTTTTTTTTATGTTATGAACAAAATGTAAAAATTTTGGGAAGGTTTCGTGCGAAATTGTTGAATAATTATTTCCTTAAGAGAACAGTAGGATTTTAGCAGCACTTTTCATGATACAGAGATGTTTTTACATAACTATTAATATAAATTGGAACTAATTATCCCCGGGGTAGTGTTAAACTTTTTACTTTTTCATTAAGGCATATTTTCTAATTATAGACGTCACGTGCTAACGTCGTGGTGAAGTGCCTCCTGTAGTATAAGTCCCATTGAAGTCTATAGAATGCATAATTATAGTATAAGTTTTATCCTTGACTTTTCCGATTTATTAGTGTTACATAATTATAAAAAAGTGTTAATTCGCCGAATTCTGATCCATGTGCTGCCTTAACAAACCTGCGAATTTCTGAAGAACTGAAACTGCTTAGTTTTAGTTAACAATGCATTGAATAACACAGATCTTTAGTGATTTCGTATCTATCAAAAATGATGTTAATTTTCTGCTAGCCAGGGCATAAAATGCGTCAATTTTCTCATATTCTGAAAAAGTCTACAAAAAACGCCAATTTTTAAAGCTATTTTCAATATCTTATATAGAGTGCAACCTCTGATCTAAAGACAAGTTTTAGTTTTTTAGGCCAGAGAGTGTGCTCATATTATTTTTTTCACCGAAAGTACTCAAATATACCTGTATATCTTAATATTCAAGAACATTGCAATTTTATAAAGCCAATTCTCCAAGATCTGGATATTTAGGAGAAAATCTTTAATCGGAAATGAAGGCACTAAGTCTCTATTTTATTGTAATGCTTCAAATGGAACTTTCGAACAATTGAATTTAGTTCGTGTTTTAAACCAGAGGCCATGGAAATTACATTATTGAAAGAGGCACCATTGCTTCAGCAATTGTCACATAATGTTTTCAAAGACGAAGATAGCAAAATTCAAATTTTTGGACACGATGTCCTTTCTTTCGACGCATGTCAACATCAACGGTGCTACGTCATCAAAGTTTTACGTCATCAATTTGAATTAGCAATCATTCATGTAAATTCGCAGGGGAAGTCTCAAAATTTTGTTTAAACGAAAGTCGTATGAGATAAATAGAACATCTATAATTGTGTGATTTGATGTTGGCTTTATCGACAAGCCTCGCGAATATACAAATACAAATAATTTATTGGCAAACACACAATAACAATGATTGGCAAAGGCACTCTGAACATCATTTAATGATGTTTACATATTTTTTTTTAAAAATTGTCAAGTAATTGACTTCCAAGTTCAAAACAGTCTCGGATAAATTTAACAGTAACTTTCAAGACTTTCTGTATATTACTGTTTACATAAAATTGTAACATATATTCCTTGTTGCTAAGATAATTATTTTTCTGTTTTCCATGTGGAAATATATTTACCATTTTTTATTGCAAGTTGATGTGCGTTTAGTCTAATTCTACTAAGAGAGGATCTCTCAGATCTTTTTTTTTGAGTAAATCCACCTAAGGACCTCTTTTCGCTGAGTATAGTTCCTGAAGAAATCAAGTTTTTCTGAACCAAAAATTTTTGATGTTTGCTCCCGAGTGCACTGATCAATGATTCTTTTGTATAATGTTTAGTAGAAGGTGTTGGATAGAACCTGTATGTTTTGTAATGTTTGAGAATACAAGATCATCTGATTAGAAAAAAATTTCCTACTCCAAAAATTACTGTCACTTGTGGATTGGTGAAGCATAAAGGCCAAACAATAAGAAGATTTCAGGTGATTCCAATATTTGATAGTTGAGAAGGAAATTTTGGACCATAGTGGTAGTCTCTTAAGTTCTGCTAAACAACCAGCCTAACAAGTCGGAGTGTTCTACTAGTTGTCAACTCTTGTTTTTTTATGAAAATGTCATAGAATTAGCATTCAACTAATAGTCAACAGACCATTTAATGCAAATAAGTTGGATGCTTTTAAGAAAAGAATTCGACTCCTAGCTATTTTTACATTATCAGTTGACGACTTGTTGACTGCTAGTTGACGACTAGTTGACGGTAAACTACACATTTTTGTATGGGGATGGAATGACCCACCCCCCGAAAATTACACTAAACAAGTATGTTTTCAACCAAGACGTAGTACATGTACAATCTACCACGGATTAATGCACTTTTCATATTTAAAAAGTGCTTATATATCTAATGGTGGAATGCCACAATCTAGCTAGCATTTTATTTAATATATTTAAGATATTTCTATCTGTTGAATTCGAGGTCAAAATATTTGATGATAAACAAAAAATGGGAGGGATACTTGAGAAATCTTTGAATTGAAATTTTAGATTTATTCATGAATTGATTTAGAAAATTACCTTTTAAGCTATTCTCATTTCAAAGCGTTTGTGTATTTAAAAACATCAATCATTCATATCTTCTACATAGATGTACTCATGTTCAGTTAAGAAATTTATACGATTATGAAAATACAGATTTTGAATCTTTTCTATCTTTTAATGAATTACATGTAGATGTCATTATCCGGAAATAATATTATCGAAGTAGATGCGTCTATTTAAAAAAACACAGCAGGTGACCAAATTATTTTAGGAATTTGGAAAACAACAACAACAACAACACTCACTTCCTGTTTCCTTAATGTGGTACCAATCTCTGCTTTGATACAGATTCATGTTTGTTCAACTCATGATCTCAAGGGGAAGAATGTGGCCAAACAAAGCGATTCAAATTTTACAAATGAATATATAAAAAAACAAGAAACCCATGGGTCACACAGCTTACCTGAGCTATAGAAAAAAGCAGAAATTAATTCAGTATAATGAAAACAAATTCTAGAGTGTATGTAGAATCCAATGGTCATTTTCATAGTTTTCATCTTAAAGAACAACTGTTTTTTCTTTGATTATATACAATGTACATGCATACACTGTGAAATATGTTAATAAGTTTGATGTTTACATGTTGATGACCTTCGTTACAGCATTTATGTAGGTTAGCCTAAAACCACATTATCTCCGATGTCAGTCTCCCTTTTCTTACCGAAGAGAAATAAAAACATCTTTATTCACTAGAGCTGCCAAGGCATCTCTGTAAAAGTCTTTTATGCCTTTTATTAGCATGCCTTTTATTAAAATAAAAATTCTTTCACTTTCGCCTTGAGTGACTTCATATTGTTTGCAATGATGATTGGACATTTGTTAAATAACAATAGCAATGCGGTATCGACCGGTAGTGTGTTTCAATCTAGCATTTTCATGGGTCGCATTGACCGATGGAAATGCTATATTAAAACACACTTCCAAGCAGAATTTTCGGCTTTGTCTCAAAGCACTTATAGGAACCGGGGGTAAGAGAAATGTGACCGACCATGGGTTTCCGACGATGCAATATCTCTTACGTATACGGTGGTACCAAAATATCACTTATTTATTAAGTTTGCAGAAAATATTTCCAAGGGATTTTTGTCAAACTCCTCTATTTGTATTTCGAACAGTATTATTACCTGTTTCTCAATAAAATTTTCACCGTCAATAGTACAGGTATGCTCATCAGAATAAAAATGACACATCCTAGGAATTTTATAAACAACAGTAAAATATTTCTCATGTTTTTGTTTTCAAATGGTCCCTTCATGTTTGATGTCATAGTTACATGTAATGCATCTGTATAAAATATTTCATTGGTTGTTAAACTAGAGGTTTGTGTTGAATAACGTGGATGAGATGATACATTTTTATTTAATCTGCGATGTCCTATAATTGATACATGCGTTGTCTTGTTTTCGAGATACATGCTATATGTAAGAGAAAATGGAAAATAGACTCTGATCAAATAAAGCCATTTGTATTATTAAAAGGTCAATAAAGTCAATATTTTTTTAGATAAATAAAATAAACAAAATATGTAATGACGT
>PRKT01000660.1:0-16789 GCA_003671525.1 Saccostrea glomerata
CGATTAACGAGAGGGAGAATCAATCGTATTTTTTTTACAAGAAAATTGTTTTGTCAAACACAAATTTTATTGTCATTTTCTGGTGTTTGAAACAGGTATATCTCGTCAGGAATACAGAACACTTTTGCGCACTGAGGAAGATTTTCAGTGGAGTTGCAGTAATTGCAGCAGACTAGAGGAAAATGAGGTATTTGTCTTTCATTAGAAATATAACAACTGCTTGGAAATCTAAAGTATGATTACCAAAAAATTGCAGAGAACCTGTTCAAAACCTAATAAAGATTATAATATTAAAAAAAAATGTTTTCGTAAACATTTAGATATATATTTCAAATTAATGTATGCATCTAGTCAGTCTCATAGATTAATTTTTTGCAGCCTTCTGACATAGTTGAAAATGCAGCTACATTTCACACGTGCCTTGCGTCAGTTCCCTCAACTGGTGGCGAAACTTCAAATGCAGAGAATGCGGCGACATTTCACATGTCCCTTGCATCAATTCCCTCAAATGCAGAGAGGTTTATAATTATATATTTTCCGAGATAAATTGATCATTTGTTATCAATTGTAATGAACATTTGTGGTGAAATTGATTTTCAATCAATTATTTTTCACCTTAATATTAATAATTACATGTACATAATAATCATAATTCATATATTTTTTGTTATTGCATTCATTTAATATTTTTTATATTTATTTCATTTAGTTAGTGTTATTAATTGATTCATTATTTTTTTTTTTTTTTAATTATAATGCAGTATAATGCCCAGTCAACCAGAATAGAGCAAGAGGATTGGATGCATCACGATCATTTGATGTATCTGGTGTGATGGATGCAGAGGAGCCTATTGAAGAAAGGTAAATATATCTGAATAAATAAAATAATAATAAAATCCACACATATTTCAACTTGAATTACATACTTATATTTCTCTCTACAGTGACATGGATGATCCTGTTCCAACAGACACAATTCTGGAAGACCCTGAATTTCGCTATGAGATAGTGGAGAGTGGTACGAAGAGAGGGGACAAAAAGCTTGTCAGCAGTGAGGGATTTTTATATACCTTAAAGGTAAATTTAAATTTTAAAAAAAGACATGAAATCATCATCATCAGATACTTGCCAATGGGATATTTTGTATTTATTGATCTGTGACATATCACAAAATTTTAATGTAACCTTCTTCCAGAATCCAGAAGAATTTAAATTTCCTTAACATTTCTTTCAGACTGCTGGTCCACGTACAACTTTCATCCACCAGAACCGGGCCTGCTAAAGCGTACAGTCATTGCAGCTTATGTTCATGTTATGTGATTTTTTTTTAATAAATAAAAAAAAATATATCAATACCTGAATATAAAGTTGGAATGTTATAAATAAAAAAATAGATTATTAAATTATTAGATTTTAAAAGACAGATATTAAAAGGACATGTGCATTCATTACAGTAACTGAAACTTACTTTCCCTTACAGGTGTTCCGGAAGATAAGGGAGCTATTGCCCGATCTTTCTGTGGAAGGATTCGTAATGGATTTTGAACGAGGTATTTTTTAAATTAAACATCTTAGAACACTGCGAAGTATATTTTAAGAATTAAAAATAAAACCAAAAAAAAAAACCAGGAAATATAATGGATAGCTGAAATGTTTATAAGTATTCAGATAAACCTTATATACACATGCATAATTCATAGGCCTATGTCATAAATATAATTGTTCAGCTACGTGGACAGCTGTCCAGTAGGTGTTCCCTGCAGCACGGATTCAAGGTTGCTCTTTCCACTGGGGACAGGCAGTGATGAGGAAGGTGGCAAACCTTGGACTCAAGACCACATATGAGGAGCGACAAGCCGTTCACCGCCTCATCAAGAAGCTGCTTGCATTGCCGTACCTTCCTCCAGGTCACATTCAGTGAGCCTTCAACAACCTGAGACAGCTTGCCAGCACTCCAGCATTGAGGGAGCTCTTCCAGTATGTTCAGGATACTTGGTTAGATATTGATGTATGGGGAATGCGGCAATGGTCAGTTTTCCGACTGACTGTCAGAACCAACAATGATGTTGAAGGTACATAGTCATTATTAAATAAATATTATAATAATTGTATATAATTGTTCCAATATTGTTTTTATTGAACAGTTTACATTCAGATAAAAAAAACTCTGAAAAACAGAACATTTTATACGTACATGTATTAACAAAAAAAATGTAGTTAATTTTATATATATATATATATATATTATTTTTTATAATTTTTTTTAATAATTATTTCATTTTAAGACAATTGTTTATTTAAATTATTAATCAATTTATATTATTAATTAAAAATTTTCTTTTTCTTGAAGGATGGCATCGAAGGACGATTGGGAAGGCAGGGAAGGCTAAACTACAATTTTATGTTCTGGTGCCTCTCCTCATGAAGGAAGCTAACCAGCTATCAATCATTACGAGATTGGTTGATGAGCAACAGCTCACCCGTTACCAGCGCACAGCGTACAGACGCATACATGGAGCATTATTCGAGATCTGGTCAGAGTACGAGGAGAACACAATCACAACCTCCTTGTTTCTGCGTAAGGTAACTAAGGTTGGCCATATCATTGCCCCTTCCGTTCCATGGCCTGACCAAGAGTAAATAAATGTTAATTCCTGGGACTATGTTGATGTGAATAATTGTGCTCTATTTTATGGACAGTGACATACTGTGATTGAGATGACTGAATGCATGTCATGTGACTCATGTCTTCTATAAATGAGTTAAACTACATTGTTATTGATGATGATTATTATGTTCTGTATGTGCTTTTTCAAATAAATGTACCTAAATGTGTTTGTGTCAATGAAATAAAAAAAAATGTTCTAATATATATATGTGGCTGACTTTGTTCTTTATTTGATGTTGTGCTGGCTTAGTTTTAGGTCCCTATTTGTTTTAGTCTCCTGTTTTTAAATATATGAAATTATTGATGAATAATTATTTTTAAAAAAATCAGGGAAATATGATGTAATATACAAACTGTAAAATGCATTCAAATATTTTTCAACTACATTCAGATAGGAAAAATACACGTTAGAGAATGTAGTACTAAGTTACTAGCTAAGTGAGGCCGAAACAACGTCAGGCCGAAACTACTAGGCACCGAAAATACGTAGGGCCTAACTTAAAACAGGCCGAAACGATTTTAAATCGTACAAGTTCATATGCTTTTAAAACATTTTTCTTAATAACATCATAATCTGTACTTTGCTGAAGTGACAATGCACTATCAACTTCTATCGCTTTCCCAACAAATGCACTCTGTAACAATAGTGGCCAGACTTCTTTCGGACATTTCAAATTTTCTGCTATTTTCTCAAAATGAATAAAATATTTGTAACATCTTTCTCTTGAAACTTACGGACAAGTCTTATGTTTTTGTCACGTCAAAGTCAGATTTTGATTTGGCCTTAGCCATGTTAGCCTCAAGTTCTAACTCATGTTTTATCTTTTGAGTCTTTTCTCTTTTCATATTCTCTCTTTCAAATGCACGTTTTATCTCTCTTGTTCAATTTCTAATATCTTAAAGTCTAATTCATATTCAAAATTTCTATTTTCAATTTCACTAGATTTCAATTCAAATCTTCAACCAATGGCAATGCACTATCATCTAAAATACCTCTCTGAACTAAATACTGAACCACCACATTTCTGATTTCTATTTTCCGAGCACTGCGATTAACATACAAGTGAAACTTGGACACAAACTCAAGCAGTTCATCTTTTCTTAGCTTTTCAAGTAACCTTGCATTTGGTGCATTCAAACAATCCTCCAAGTTAAAAACCATCTTGACTGGTGTGTATGATCATGAATTAAATTCCCAAATGATAAATTTTGTGATCAAAAATCTCCGACATATCGTTTTTGAACGTTACCCACAAAAAGCCAAAAGTTCGATTATCCCGGATGAGCCCCCAATTTGTAACGTGCGCCGAATACACAAATCTATTTATAGCTCACTGTGACACACTTACAACAACACCAGCCAAAACGAATTAAAACTTTAACAAATTTTAATGATAAAAACAAACAATAATATTAAACAAACACACAGTTACAGTTACACACAAATTGACAAAATAAACAAACCCAGACAACGTACGTTTACTCAGCTGTTCATTGCACGATCCTCCAGTCCAGATCGAATTACACCACTCCGAGAATATCAAACACTGTGGACGGCGGTTCCTAAATATGTACTTTCACGGTAATATAAACATCCTGGGCCGAATTACAAAGTACGACACACCATCAGTCCATTGCCATATCTCTCCGATGTTCTTCAGCTTCCGGAAATCCACCTGACGTCACACAATAAAAATAACAACTACCGCTGACGTAATGTCTATTAATGATTTTGTAACATTAGAGTATCGTAACAAAGGAAAAGATTTTCAAAGAATTCCTGCATTTTCACTATATAAACACTAAAGCCCCACCCTAACACAAGAATCCCTAAACCAGGGGCTCTGAAATTCACAAATCTCAAAGAGGCATCTTTCTTCCTCATAACAATGTACATAGTTTATTGGGTTAATACCTAGGTGCAGAAAAGAAGACTTTTAAAGAATTTATGCAATTTCACTGTATAATCAATTGAGCCATGAAATTCACAATTTTGGAAGAGGCAGCCTTATTCAACATAACTATGTTCTTGGTTAATTTATTTAATACTCGGGAGCAGAGAAGAAGATTTTCATAGAAATAATTCATTTTTTACTATATAATCTTTATAGCCCCACCCTATCACTAGAACTCCTGACTGTGGGGCCATGAATTTCACAATTTTGGAAGAGGCAGCCGTATTCAACATAGCTATGCACTTGGTTAGTTTATTTAATGCCCATGAACAGAAAAGAAGAATTTCAAAGAATTTTATGCATTTTCACTATATAATCTATATAGCTCCATCCTGCCACTAGAACCCTGACCCTGGGGCCATTAGATTCACAATTTTAGAACAGGCAGCCTTATTCAACATAACTATGCATTTGGTTAGTTTATTTAATGCCCACAAACAGAAAAGAAGAATTTCAAAGAATTTATGCATTTTCACTATGAAATCTATATGGCCCCGCCCTAGCACTAGAACCACTGACCCTGGGGCCATGAAATTCACAATTTTGGATGAGGCAGTTATTTTCAACTCAAATATGCACTTGGTTAGTTTATATAATGCCAAGTAGCAGTAAAGAAGAATTTCAAAGAAATAATGCATTTTCACTGTATAACCTAAAAAGCCCCGCCCTAGCACTAGAACCCCTGACCTTGGGGCCATGAATTTCAGATTTGAGATCTGCGGAGTTTCTGCATTCTTGTCGAATATAAATATATGTGAGAACTACTCGTCATCCAAGACTATTCCAAGTCAAAATCAAAAAGAGTGGGTACCAAACGAAAACACAACAGTCCCTCAGATAGTTCATCTAAAATTTCGCATACAACTTACCTGTATCTGATTTAAATGCACTTTCTTACCAATTAGTAGTAGAAACTGAACTTGTAAAAATGCCTCCGTCTCTGAAAAGCCTTCTCAAACTACTACTGCAACTGAAAACATAGGGTAACCATGTACTGCTAAGCAACCCCCTTCAAACATTCAAGATTCGATATTTAACTCCATGAACAGCCAAACTGTTCTGGCACTGTTAATACCAGTGCTAGCAGAAACTTTCATACCCACCATCGAGCAAAAAAGTCCAGTTTGCGCAGCTTATTAACCAAAACAATTCATAATAAAGCTGAAATAATTTCTAAACAAAATAATCAAATTGATGATCTCTCAGAGCAGATGAAAAACAAAATGTGTTTGAGAAACACGGATACCCCCGTATGGCAACATAGCGAAGGTTAAATTTTCTCAAATGCAAATCAAATACGCTAATACCCAAAGTATGGCCTTCTCACAAGAAATACACATGTGAAATAAAACCCTTGCACCACTTGTTCAAAAGTTATGGCCAATATTAACGTTTCTTAAACGTAGGTCAAACTCAGAGGTCAAGGTTAAAATGTCAAGATTGTTGGTTTCTAAAGAAAGGCCTTGTCACAAGGATTACATGTGTGAAGTATGAATGTCCTAGTACCAACTGTTCAAATGTTATGGCCAAGGTTCAAGTTTTGAAAAATAGGCCAAACTACAAGGTAAAAATTATTGGTATCCAATAAAGGTCTTATCACATGAATTATATATTTCAAGAATAAAAGCCCTAGCCCTTACAGTTCAAAAGTTATGGACAAGGTTTTAAACAAGTAGGTCAATCATCAAAGTCATAAAGTCAAATTTGTTGGGTATCCAATTGAAGGTCTCGTCACAAAGAATATATGTGTCAAGTATTAAAGTCCTTGCACCAACAAAAGTTATGGCCAAATTAAAGTTTGGAATTTTGGTGTAAAAGTGTGTCAAACTTCAAGGTGAAGAGGTCAAATTTGGTGGTATCCAATGAAAGGTCTTGGCACAAGGAATACATCTTTGAAATCTGAAAGCCATAGTTCCACCCTGTCAAAAGTTATAAGCAAGGTCCAAGTTTTTGCGGACAAACAGACAGACAGCTAGACGGACAGGACAAATACTATATATCCCCGAAACTTCGTTTACGGGGGCATTATTTTGATTTCAACACTGATCTGCAACTTTAACCTGGAATTTCAAAGATTTCTTATGCAATCAGTACATATCAAAAGAGCTTTAAAACTTAAGAATGACATTTTCACATCTCATTGAACTCAACATAGATTTCAATATCCATATACCTCTTTAAAAATTGAAAGTTGAATTTTAACAAAACAATATCAATACAGCAAAAAGAACCCTTAAAGACACTGATATTTATTACTGAAGACCTTACTAGATACTTACAGTCAATTGTAAAATAATTGGCAAACACAAAACGTGCTGCCAAAGTGCATTCATTTTGGAACATGCGGAAGAATAATAACTTAGCTGTGTCATAAACACATGATCCAATTTTATAGAGATTTGCATTAACTGGCCCCATCCCAGTCCAAGGCAGGAGTATATCCATCAGGAGATGTAATATGGGATATTTAAGTCCAGTACCAATTTACTTTGAAGTATCGATGATGTCTTCTCAATTCATTAACAAGACTGTAAATTATAGATGTTAACACGCATTCTCTGTAAGCACCAACGAATTTACTATAGGGCTGGAAACGACATGTCTCGGATTTTGATGAAATTTTTACCATAGGTGTGTCTTGGTACAAAACTAGTAAATATGGTGTCGGAAGTTCCACACGTGCACTTGGTTGTTATGGAGACGGATCCATTGAATTCGGCCATTTTGGCCCATTTTGGACTAAATGAAAACAGGAAAATTGAGGAAATGTAAATGAATATTTATTGGTATCTAATACACTCGAACAAAAATCATTAGATCATATGATAACATGACCTTTTAAGGTACACAGAGCATATAATCGTTTATTCTAGAAATATTTTTCCTGTAAGAAAAAGGTCATGCAAACTGACATGGTTTCTAAATATTTGAAAAATGGGGAAATTGGAATTTTTTGAGATCTTTGAGGCTAAATAAGAAAAATTGTCCGTGGAAATTTCCCAAATCTTACATGGTTTATCATACTTGGGAATAAGTATTGTCATTTCATGAAAAAACATAATTGGGCTTTTGCTCCTATTATTAGTCACATGTATCTATAAATAGATATATTTTAGAAAAATGTGAAAAATCAAATTTTGGTAAAGTTTTAATTGTCATTACTGCATAATTAGAACGTATGTTGTAAAAATTGAGATTCTAATGACAAGAGCTGGACACCACTAGCTGGTATGGACAACGGTTGAGGGGAATTCCCATTTCTATTTTTAGTAACAGGTGGCTATATATAAAGATGTCTCTGAATATTAGGAAAAATGGCATTTTTGTTCTAATTGGAAGCTTCATATAAAAAGTCCTAACACATATAAAGCTTTCTACAATATGCTTTCAGAATGTACACCTGTTTGTTCAAAAATTGCTTCAATATTGAGGATGGACTCTTGTTTCATTTAATGGCAACAATGATCTAAAAATAGATTACTCAAATAATTAAGAAAATGTAGATTATTGCACCTTTTCAGGCAATTTTTAGATGTAGTTGCTGCATAATTAGAAAATATTTTGAAAAATTTTAGATGTTAATGACAGGATCTGGATACCACTAGCAGGTATGGATAATTGATGAGGGGAATTCCCATTTCTATTTTTAGTATCAGGTGACTAAATATAGAGATGTCTCTGAATATTAGGAAAAATTGCATTTTTGTTCTAATTGGAAGCTTCATATAAAAAGTCCTAACAAATATAAAGCTTTCGACAATATGCTCTCAGAATGAACTTGTGTTTGCACAAAAATTGCTACAATATTGAGGATGGACTCTTGTTTCATTTTATGGCAACAACGGTCTAAAAATAGATTACTCGAATAATTTGAGAAAATGTAGCGTATTGCACCCTTTCAGGCACTTAAAGATGTAGTTGATGCATAATTAGGAAATATTTTGTAAAATGTTAGATGCTAATGACAAGATCTGGATACCTCTAGCTGGTTTGGATAATTGTTGAGGGGAATTCCCCTTTTTCTATTTTTAGTATCAGGTGGCTAGATATAGACATCTCTGTGAATATTAGGATAAATGGCATTTTTGTTCTAATTGTAAGCTTCATATAAAAAGTCCTACAATATGTTTTCAGAATGTACATGTGTTTGTACAATAATTTCCACAATATTGAGGATGAACTCTTGTTTCATTTCATACCAACAATGGTCTAAAAATAGATTATTCGAATAATGGAGAAAACGTAGATCAATGCACCTTTTTAAGCACTTTATAGATGTCATTGCTGATAACTTAGGACGTATATTGTAAAATTTTAGATGTTAATGACAACATTAAGCAGGTAGGGACAATGGTTGAGGGGGTTTCCCATTTCTATTTTTAGTATCACGTGGCGTAATATAGATATAAAGTACTCTTAATATTAGGGAAAATTGCAGTTTTATGCTAATTTGAATCTTCGTACAAAATGTGTTTATAAATATAATTCTTTATACAATATCCGGTATGCCAACGGAATGAACACTTGTTTGTACAATGATTGCTACAATATTGAGGATGAACTCTTGTTTCTTTTTAAAGCAACAATGGTCTAAAAATAGACTCCTGGAATAATCGAGAAAATGTACATTATTGCACTTTTTCTGGCACTTTTTAGATGTCATAGCTGCATAATTAGGAAGTATATTGTAAAATTTGAGATGTTAATGACAGTAGCTGGCCACAACTAGCTAGTGTGGACAAAAGTTGAGGGGGGTTCCTATTACTATTTTTAGTATCACGTGGCGAAATATAGATATTTATGCCATTTATAGGAAAACTTTAAAAATCTTTTCAATTGTTCTGTAAAATAATTCCTGATTGTCCTAATTCTAGTCTTTGACAATGTACCTGTATTTTCATCTACAAGTTTATTTTGTCCAAAGACTTTTAATTTTTTTAGACGAAGACTCAAAGAACGTATTCTATATGGCAGTTTCTGTGGTCTGCATTTTTTTTTTATAGTCACCATATTTCAAGAACCTTTTGTCATTTTTTGTCAAAATTACCACAGATTATCTAAGGATTTTTGTTAATGCATGTACCAATCATAGGGATTTTCTCTTTAAACAAGAGGAGAAACTAGGGAATCTAATCCCTTATAACAAGACCTTGTTAAAATGCCATTTCACTGATTCATTTTTTGTCAAAATTACCACTGATTATCTAAGGATTTTTGTTTATGCATGTACCAATCATAGGGATTTTCTCTTTAAACAAGAGGAGAAACTAGGGAATCTAATCCCTTATAACAAGACCTTGTTAAAATGCCATTTCACTGATCTGTTACAGGGTTACTCTCATCACTGTTGATGCCCTCTGGTCTCTTTTATAAGAAGGTACGGTTTGAGCTTTATAGTGCCCTAAAAATTTAATGTTCTTAAAAAGTTGTGAAATTGGCTTTAACAATCATTGAGTAGATGAATATGATAGATCATTAAAGAATATGACACGAAGGGGGGTCGTTCGGGATATATGACGTCATTAATTTGGTACACTTTTAAGTTTAATGCAGAAAAGCCTCAAAATGACTCATTTCTGTGCTGATTTTCTTTTAGCCACAGTTGCCCTCTTTAATTTTTGGATTATGTAAACTGCTATGAAAAATTACATATCGGTTATCTAAAAATCTCTGGGCGAGAGTGGCAGAGTATGTCTTCTGAAAGAAAATATTCCACTGAAAATTGATGTTTTCTGCAACTTTTTAAGAAAATACGGGAAAATACACAAGTTAATGACGTCACAATTAGCATTTAGGATATTTATTTTCATATAAGAAAAACGATTTGTGTATTTTTACTGCAGGGAATTCTTATGATTCAGAAAGAGTGAATTTTGATTTCCTATATCACTTTCATATATTAGAAAACTATAGAGCTTTAAATATTTTGTATTGAAACTGTACCTTGTTCTTTGTTTCTACAAATAGAACTGGAAGTCCTCATTGATTTCGCATATTTCAAATATAAGTAGAACTGAATATCATTATTGTTTTTATGCTTGTTAGTTAACGGTAACTACCGATATATAGTTTATACTTATCAGTCACATGATTATTTTACTAGGAAAACTTTATTATACTCATGACATATTGAACATGTTGAATACAGCAGTATATTTCGTAAATATGTTATCAATAAAGCTCCTTTAACCCTTTGTCATTTTCTTCTTCTGCTGAGAAGTTGCTACACATAAAAGGGTGTGCTATAAATAGAAAAGAGAGCCCCACGTTCAGATAGTGTGCATTTCAATAAATAGATTGGAATTATTTTTCAGTCACACAACGTCTACTGTAAATCTGGAAATTTTTACGTTGATTTTATTTTGCGAAGTCAGGTCAAAATGGTGCTTATAAATTTTTACGTATCGAAATTTTGCGAATAACCACTGCTTTGTTAATATTTTCTTATTTGTAATTTATTTTTAAGAAAAATATTTTTGCGAATGCAATGAACTCGCAAATTTGATAAAAATTTATCTACAGCAAAAATTTCCACACTAACGGTATAACATTGATTTTTCTTTCAAACATTGCCTGAAAAGGTACAATAACCCATATTTTCTCGATTATTCTAGGAATCTTTTTAGACCATTGTTGGTATAAAAAAAAAGGTCAGTCCTAAATATTGTAGCAATTATTGTACAAACAAGTGTTCATTTCGAAGGCATATTGTAGAAAGCTTTATATTTAAGACATTTTCTAGGAAGATTCAAATTAGCAAAAAACTGCTATTTTTTCCTAATATTTAGAGACAAATCTATATTTCGCCATTTGATACTAAAAGTAGAATTGGGAAACCCCCTCAACCATTGTCCACACCGACTAATGGTGTCCAGCTTTTGTCATTAACATCTCAAATTTTACGATATACTTCCTAATTAAGTAGCAATGGCATCTATAAAGTGCCTTAAAAAATCTACATTTTCTCAATTATTCGAGTAATCTATTTTTAGACCATTGTTGCTTTAAAATGAAGCAAGAATCCATCCTCAATATTGTAGCATTATTGTACAAACATGTGCATTCTGAAAGCATATTGTCGAAAGCTTAATATTTCTTAGGACTTTTTATATGAAGCTTCCAATTAGAACAAAAATGCCATTTTCCCTAGTATTCAGACATCTCTATATTTAGCCACCTGATACCAAAAATAGAAATGGGAATTCCCCTCAACCATTATTCATACCTGGCCAGCTAGTGGTGTCCAGATCTTGTCATTAACATCTCAAATTTTACAAAATATTTCTTAATTATGCAGGAACTACATCTAAAAATTGCCTGAAAAGGTGCAATAATCTACATTTTCTTAATTATTCGAGTAATCTATTTTTAGACCATCGTTGCTATTGAATAAGACAAGAGTCCATCCTCAATATTGTAGCAATTTTTGAACAAACACATGTTCATTCTGAAAGCATATTGTAGAAAGCTTTATTTTCGTTATGACTTTTTATATGAAGCTTCCAATTAGAACAAAAATGCCATTTTTCCTAATATTCAGAGACATCTCTATATTTAGCCACCTGTTACTAAAAATAGAAATGGGAATTCCCCTCAACAATTGTCCATACCAGCTTGTGGTGTCCAGCTCTTGTCATTAAAATGTCAAATTTTACAACATACGTTCTAATTATGCATTAATGACATTTTAAACTTTGCCAAAATTTGATTTTTCACATTTTTCTAAAATATATCTATTTATAGATTCATGTTACTAAAAATAAGAGCAAAAGCCCAATTATGTTTTTTCATGAAATGACACTACTTATTCCCAAGTGTAACACTTATAAGATTTGGGAAATTTCCGCGGACAATTTTTCTTATTTAGCTTCAAAGATCTCAAAAAATTCTTATTTCCCCATTTTTCAAATATTTAGAAACCATGTAAGTTTGCATGACCTTTTTCTTACAGGAGGAATATTTCTAGAATAAACGTTTATATGCCCTGTGTACCTTAAAATGTCATATTATCATATGATCCAATGGTTTTTGTTAGAGTGTATTAGATACCAATAAATATTCATTTATATTTCCTAAATTTTCATGTATTCATTTAGTCAAAATGGGCCAAAAATAGCCGAATTCAATGGATCCGTCTCCATGGCAACCAAGTGCACATGTGGAACTTCCGACACCATATTTACTAGTTTTGTACCAAGACACACCTATGGTGAAAATTTCATCAAAATCTGAGACGTGTCGTTTCCAAGATTTTTTGGTGCTTACAGAGAATGCTTGTTAAATATTACATGTAGTAAACTCTTAATAAACTATTAATTTATTTCATTATATAAAATATTTATTTAAAGCAATATGAACTGCATTTTTTTTAAATTTTACTTGGCTGTTAAAATGTGTTATTATGATAACTTTGCATGTAACTTAAACCTTGATGATCAGTTAGACTAGAATAAAGCAGAAGAAAGACTTCTATCTACAATCCAATATACAGTTTTATATAAGAAATCATTATTGTACAGAATGACAATAATGTAATTTTGATTAATTTTAAGCTTATGAATAGTTCTTCAATCACAAATATAAACAACAGAAGCTCATTAACAATATTTTTTCTGTCATTGAAATAGTTATTTACAATTTTGCAACCAAAAAAATTTTGACATCAAAGTTGCAGCTCATATTGCTTCAAGATATTTATGATTTACCTGTACATTTACAGTATGATTACTGTGTCTTGAAAATCTTGTACTTTGTCCATTTATTTACATTGTTTAGAAAGCGTCTGTCGTTTGCCTAGTGACACCTACAGAGGTGTCATTTTCCCTACACTTGTTCAATTTTTTAAAAATTTATTTCCTTCATTTATCTTCAAATTTATTATTACATGTACATGAATATGAAATTTTTCTGTGTTCTGTCGTTTTGGTTTCTTATTACTTATTTCCGCCCACTTTTATTGGTCACAGCATTTCAACTAAAAGGAATGAAAAACTTTGTTCATGTATATTTCTGTATGCAAGTGATTCATTTTGGATCTAATCTAATGTCCTATTCACAGTTTAGATATTTTCTTTGTCCCCTGCTGAAATAGGGAGATATTAATTTCGGTCGGTCTGTCCATCTCTTTGTTACAATTTCGTTTCCGAGCGATAACCAGAGAATCCTTTGAGTTTATGCAAATGACTTTACACAAACCCTTACGGCTTAAGGAAGACTGTGTTTCCAAAACACATCTTGTAACCATTTGTGATTTTGGACAGGAATTATATTCCTAGACCCGAGGAATAAAATTAATTCTTTGAGTCACAGATCTGTCTCCATTACCATCCAAATGAGATTTCTTCAGATCCCTGTGTACTGATCTATCTGAGCGGATCAATGGATCTAATGTTAATCAGATTGAAACTGCAAAGAGCCAGTCTGTAAAGCTGTCTATCCTAATATTCACTATTCATAATTGAAACAAAAATATATATATTAAAGGGGACTTCAAAGTCATCCATTTTAGAAGACAGCAGCGGATATTATCAGTGTCTTCTGTTCACAATATGTCTGGATTTCTTTTAGTTTACTGTCTGTCCAGATTTCTTCGGGGCAACTGTCTGCCTTTTTGTTCCGTCAGCTTATCTTTATACTTCTTAAAGAGACCTTTCTCCATAAGAATTCTCTTGTTTTAGCTCACCTGAGCCGAAGGCTCAAGAGAGCTTTTCTGATCAAAATTCGTCCGTCGTCTTTCGTTGTTGTCGTTGTGGTAAACTTTTCACATTTTCATCTTCTTCTCAAGATCTGCTGGGCCAATTTCAACCAAACTTGCCACAAAGTTTTCTTGGGTGAAGGGGATTCAAATTTGTTCAAATGAAAGGCCAAGCCCTTTTCCAAGTTGAGATAATGATGAATTTATGAAAAATTAAGGCATCTTGTAAAATCTTCTTCTCCAGAACCATTGGGCCAGGAAAACGAAACTCATGTGGAAGCATCCTCAGGTAGTGTAGATTCAAGTTTGTTCAAATCATGACCCCCAGGGGGAGGGCGGGGCCACAATGACTGATCAAAGTTTTGCATATGAATATATAGGCAAAAACTTTTGTGAAAATCTTCTCTAGAACCATTGGGCCAGGAAAGATGAAACTCATGTGGAAGCATCCTCAGGTAGTGTAGATTCAGGTTTGTTCAAATCATGACCCCCGAGGTAGGGCGGGGCCACAATAGCCGATTAAAGTTTTAAATAGGAATACATAGGAAAAATCATCTTAAAATCATCTATGGAAACACCCTCAGTTAGAGTTTATTCAAGTTTGTTCATATCATGACCCCTAGGGGTAAGTTGTTGCCATAATGGGCAATCAAATCTTTACATAGAAATATATAGGAAAAAATCTTTGAAACTCTTCTTCTCAAGTATGGCAAAATTATACATGTATGTTTTATTGATAAAGTAACATTCTCAAGGAAAAAAAATTCAAATCCCTTCTCCTTCAACAAGTAAACTTTTCAATACTGAGCTGATTTGTGTTTTTAACTAGCCCATGTGGTGCTCAGGTGAGCGGTGTAGCCCATGGGCCTCTTGTTTTTCTGCAAAAAGTGGTATATTTTTACAAAGACATGGAAAATTTTGTGAAATTAGTCAGTGAAGACCATTAAAGGTAATCGTTTTCGTCATCAAAATTTTGAATCACGATTGTCTTGACTTGTTCAGCGATAGGAGGTAACTTGGGCATACTCGGATTTGTGTTGTTTCATCAACTCAGTCCGTAGGAGTGTCTTTGTCATGGCTGCTATCTCCTTGGCTTCATCACTAGAAGGGTTTGAATGTCAATCTTCTCTTGATCTTGCGCTGCTTCTTTGTTGACCTCTTCTATCTTTTTGTAGGCGGCTTTCTCTTCATCAGACAGATTGCCAACTTTATTATTTGTCCTCAAACATTTCTGGAACAGACCAATGTTGTTTTCTTTGACAATAAAATCGCGCTCTGTACCACTAAGCTATTATGACGTTATTATTAAGTTAATAATAGAGAAAATGTTTTAAGTAAGATAAATTCCTCAAACTGTCCATTCTGTGAGAGAGAAAAAACTTCGGGTCTCGAACAGTTCTTTCTCTCACAGAATGGACAGTTTTCGGACTTTCTCATTTAAAGAGTTTTAATTCAATTTTGTCCTCATCTTTTTTTTCGGCTTTCATTTCAACTGCTTTTATTTACAAGATCGTTACGCTAAGCGTTTCCTGAGACGTGTAAGGTTTGAAGCTCTCCAGTTACCCCCGCTTTCTTAAGCTTTTGAAGGCAGGACTATATTCTATGTGCAGGGAAAAGATTTTTTTTAAAATCCATAGAGCGTGATATTTTAACATTAAATCTAAAGTGTCCCTGGTCTTCGTGGCATTGGATTTGTACATGTAACAAATGAAAAGTAGCACTTGGATTTGAAACTTTCCAACAGGCACCAACAAATAGAATTATGCATCTAAAATGTACATGTGGTTAACTTGTGTGCCAAATTATATTGAAATCAGACCAAAACTGTAGGAGTAGCGTTTAAAAGAAATTTCACAATAATTTCTATTCTTAGTAACCATGGCAACACCGTCCATCGAAATCAAAAACCGATGTATTAAATTATGTATCTTAGTGTAGTCTACTTGTGTGCCAAGTTATATTAAAATCAGACAAAAATTGTAGGAGTGGCTTTTTAAAGGAATTTCACAGAAGATTCTTTTTTTAGTAACCATGGCAACACAGTTCATCGAAATCAAAAACCGATGCACTTAAGAAATTCTTGAGGGTATGAGCTACGACGCTTCATGCAGGCATATTTCACGCAGCGCGTTAGCGCTTCATGATAAATATGCCGGAGTAAAGCATATTCATTTTTAATTTAACATTTTTTAACTTATGTAGCTTTTTGCTTTCGTTATGAAAGAACACTTAACAAGTCTTCTCTGACAAATTCTCTATTTGTTTCTAGTTTGTATGCCGTAGGACCATATACATGTAATAACATATTAAAAGATATCAAAATCCGTTTATATGGCTACTATAGTATATATTTTACTACAAAAAATTCCTTTTCTTTGTCAATTGAAGTACAAATAATTTTTTTAAATTCATTTTTTCAGAACTTCTTGAAAAATTCATAAAAAATACAGTGGCGGATCCAGAGGGGGGGGG
>PRKT01000660.1:16907-34028 GCA_003671525.1 Saccostrea glomerata
TTTTTTTATATCCTTCATGACAATCAAAACTATGTAAAAAATAGTCAAGATCACAAAGATTTTACAATTTCTAATTTTCTGATGCCAAAAAAGTGAATAATTAGTCCTCGTTACCTCCCTTGTTAGACTTAATATTTAAAGACTTTGACAAGTGATGTGAAAATTCTAGTAGGGAGATTTAGATTCAAGAAATGTTATTTTGCAAATATCATTCAAAACATTTATGGGTAAATGAAAAATAAACATTTTATTACACTATAAAGTTGGTCTAAATGTGCTTTTTCTCTATCCGAGTTATTTCCCTTGTTGGAGCTCTTCGGCATTGAAGAATACAAAATGTGTAAAATGTAAACAAGATGGCAGACAATGAAATCTGCAGTTTTTCTTCTTGTTTTGAAACATCTTGTTCAGGAAAATTCTACCTCAAGAGACTCAGAATTTGATGAAAAACAGTTGACAAATTTGGGATAATCTTTAAGAAAAGCCAAAGGGGTGATCTGGACATGATGAGTATTACACGTATAGCTACTCGTAGAAAAGAAAATATGAGGAAATCAGGGTGGTATGGGGGCGAAGGCCGAGAGGATTTTAGCTGTTACCTTCAAGATGTCTTTGAAATAGAGATCGAGAGATAAATGTAGTGGTGTGGTAGTCCCCGACCGATCCGGATTACAATGTGTAAGTATTTTTTTTATTCATAATTCTATTCAGTTGTCACATGTACCTGCATGGTAACTGATAATCCGAGATTCCTCTGACTTTAACCCCGGCTTTTATATTGTGACTTGTGCGCACAAGTCACAATATAAAAGCAGGGGTTAGAGTCAGAGGAATCTCGGATTAGGTAACTGACTGTATAATGAAATATAAGACAATAAAAACAAACAAAACCATGAAAACTTGGATGCACCGTTGCACATATTATTCTTGAAAGCAATATTCATCTTTTTTGAGGTCGTAGACTTTGTATTACGAACGGTGGGTAAGAGTGTTGCGATTTTACAGGATGTAAAGAATGAAATATATCGTGATTTTATGAGTACATCGTATTCTTCATGGTATAAAAAGATTCATTTTAGCGTTGCTTTGTTCGATGCCGAAATCGGCTTCTGATGACTGATGAAGGAGTTCCGAAGAAAATGCTGGTTAAACCGTTTGAACGTTGTTTGTCTGCAATTCATATGTTGTATTAAATTAAATACATTATGTTTTAAATGTGCTTTGATTTTTTATTAGGCCTATATATATGAACAACTTTTGCCCTGAACTTGGAAACGTGGTTAAATCAGTTCGAATTATCTCCATGATAATGGCTTACGATTATTGAAAGGATGTGTCGATTTACCCAAATGGTATAAATTATAATGAAAGAATCATAGACTAAAAAAGAATATATATAACTAAAGAATATATACATTCCGATTGGTAAACTCTTAACATTTTAAAATAATTCGTTTAGACTTCATTATTTAACTTGAAGTGATGAAATGAAAAAAGTACGATTTTTTTCCCTTTGGAATATTTTTATTGTTTGCAATAAACATAAAACACATTCATCAGCATTTAATAGATTTATTATGAATATTCAGCTATTTATAATCTCAATCCAAAAAAAGATCATTTTAATTTTAAAGTTAAACATATATACCATGTACTCCGTTCATTATAATGCAGGTTTCATTGTATCGCGGTATATCGCAAAAATTTGGATGCATAGCCTATATTTTTTTTGTTGATGGACAGTCTGTATGTTGTCTGAACATACCGTAATACCATGTACTCCATTCATTATAATGCGGGTTTCATTGGATCGCAGTATATTGCAAAAATTTGGTTACATACATGTATAGCCTTATTCTTTTTTTGATGGATGGTTTGTATGTTTTCTGAACATACCATAATTTTACACATTTCGATGGAGTGCCACTATATTTAGACCTTGGGATGTATAACTTAGTGAAAGTTATAATAAAGTTCATCTTTTAAAAATCTTTACTTTGTGCAATTGTTTATTTTTATGTAGAATTAATTTACATCGTAAATTAAAAAATAGAAAATTTAGGTCCACACCATCTACAAGTTTTCATGTTTTCCCATACCGTGATACAATAAGACACTTTTATTTATTAGGTAAATAAGACTTCCTGTTTTAAAAATAGACCACAAATTAAACAATGCAAGTCTTAATAATTATCAAAAGATGCCCTAACCTTTGGCCTTTATACTAAAGATAACAAAATACTTCTATTTAATTATTTATATTTATTTGGCGATATGGGCCACGGCTGCATTAAACAAATAAGGGAGCCCAGCATCAATTCTTGCCTTGGTGGCGTCCCCACAAATAAACAAGCATTAGTGGTGAGCCCTGGGAACAGATGCTCGCCTGCTTGGACAAAATTCAATCAATTGTGCACCAAGCCATATATTAAGATTATAGGTTAGGCACTACTGGTGAGCCAAATATCCGCCACGAGCCTATGCTTCGAGCATTGGCTGCGCCACCAGTAGGGCAGTCGGGAGGAAGAAAGGGGGTCGATATTAAAATTGATAATTACCTGATTCATGTTTACGTCCTCCAATAGTGTAATTTATGGCAATAATAAATACTTGGTAATATAAAAAGACCAAGAAAATAAAGACTTTATGTCAATGCAAATACATAGACCCTCAACAGTCTATGGGCAAAAAGGGGGTCAAAATAAAAATAGATAATTACCTGACTCTTGTTTATGTCCTCCTATAGTGAATATATGACAATAATCAATACTTGGTAAAAATAAAATGACCAAGAAAATAAAGACTTTATGTCAATACAAATACATAGGCCCTCAACAGCCTATGGGCAAGAGCAAAAATTGACTTGGTGCATGACAGTACAAATAAATAGACTCTCAATAGTCTATGGACAGTAAATAAAATAGTACCATGACTAAAATCTAGTCATGGCGCAGCCATGGCCCATTTCCCCCGTCTCTTGGGGACACGTTAACTGAGTTGTTAATCAAGAATACTTACCAAGCCTGTTGCAACCTATACAAAAAAGAGCTATTACCCATCTCAGATTAATGAAAAAGGTGAACCTTATGTTTAGAAACAATGCCTGTGTTGACCCTATGTAACTCTGGATACCTGATGTACTTATCCCCAGACCTTAACAAGTGGGTAGCCACATGACTATTTACTCTGACTCTTATTCACTCAGACTGGTTAATACCCCCCTTTTCCAATAAAGATGTGGCAGTATTTGTGACCATATCAATGAGGTTGATGGTAGCAGTTTGCTAATTTTTGTAATACTTCTTATAATCTGAAACGTAAATCAGCTGACTTAAACCCACTATACCCTGGAATGTTATTTCCCCCGCAATGAATAACTAATATGTGAGGAGCATTTTCTACCTTGAATAATGTTCTAATTTTGGGTAAGATCATGATGTCTTCCAACTTCATACCCCGTTGCCTTGCCAGAATATGATAGCATTGTGCCACTTTAATTCTAGGTTGGTGCCAAATACAATGATTTTCTTGTAAGATAAAATTTATGTTTAACAATGGAAGACCCAATGATCCATATTCTCTTTGCACCTTTAAAGATTTAACAAAGGAAAAATACGATGATGCTAGATTTATTTAAAACATGTAACTCATGTAACTAACTGTACTTGTACAGACACCGAGATATCAATCTACCCCTAATGGCAATGTCTTTTTCATTTGCCCCGTTTGCCCAGGCAGTTGAGGCTGCGCTTATGCTGAAGGAGCGAGTTTTACGAGTTTGCTTGCTTAACCCCAAATTTTACAGAGGCCATTTTGAAAACAGATGACACATGATACCTTGTCACTGGACTCCCTGAGATGTGGCAAAAAAAGAATGCTGAATGGATGCTAGGTCTCAAGTGCATAAATGGTAAAATTAGACGCACTGGGAATACTGCCTGAAAAGTGTCAGTGGAATTGTTGCCCCCCTCCCCTCTTGCTCAGTTTTGGAGTGTTTAAGGACAATGAGGACTTGATTATTCTGTTTGTGATAAGTTACACCCCCGACCTGAATAGTGTGACCAGGGTCATGTGCTGGATTCTGAGCCAGCTCCCCCATTCTAAAATGACCAAAAAATGCTGTTGTGAATATGGCTGAGAACAGCACAGATTCGAAAAGAGGTTTGCATATTGTGGGCAGCAACTTAAGGATTCTGGACAACATTGTGAAAGTGACTGGTTTACCTTAGCTGACCGGGACATTTTTTCTGCCAAAGCCTACCAGGGTTTTTCTGAGTAATAATAATTGTGTTGAATCAGGAAGGTTGCGGAGTTTACAAAAATAATATATCCCAGAAATGTACGACTTACCCGTGTTTGGTGAGTATTGCTCATGCGATAGGTAGGAGACAAAAAAGACTAATAAGTTGTAATGGTGAAACCACTCTTCTGTGTCAAAATTCTTTTTGAATTATATATAAGTTAACTGGTCCTTAAGCTGCCCCAATTAGTCTGATGATATGCAAATTCATTTGTCATTTCTTGAGTGTTAATTTCTAAGCCCCAAAAGTCAAATGTTTGTAGGTCCCACAGTTTTTCATGAGCTAAGGGGATGGAACTAAACGCCGACATATACATGTATAATCTTGGCTGCCCTTCCTTCCTGCTACCAAGGAAACATCTAAATAATGAACCACAATGTTGTTTTTGACCTGTTGCTTAAGTACCCATTATGAAAAGGTAGAAAATTTCTCAAATTTGGAACAGCTTAAATAGAAAATCCAAAGGGCAAGCCCTTACCTAAAAATATCATACACTGAATTTGAAGCCTAATAATTCATAATCTGCTCTGTGAATCATTAATAAGCTAAATGCATTTTCGTCTAATCTAACAATTTTTGTGCCTGCACCTAATTTGCAAGCATGTCTAATGCATCATCAAATGACAAGCAAGTAACTGAGCAATGCTCCTTATTAATAAAATCATTGACGCTAGACCCTGGGGGTAAGACAAGTGATGAATCGATATCAATATGTAAGAATTTCAACCCCCCTTTTTGTACCATGCCCACTGGAGACGACCTAAGGTTCAGGAGAGGGGGCTGATCACCTGGACCTGCAACTCTACCTAACATGATTTCAATAACGACCAACTGAACAGCTTCATACTGTAACCCAGACGTGGATTTAAAATTATTACAGTCAGTGGCCACTCAAGGCCCTTCGTAACATAACCTAAAACCATTATGGTATGTAAAACCCCGCAAAAGTTCTAAGGCTACCAAGCAAAGTGGATGATATGCTAACATTTTGCCTAATCTTCTAATAACCCCAAAACCCTGAGAACAGGATGGCACTAAATACAAGTCCAGGACCAGAATGATACCTCCGAAAGCCGCAGTACTAAAAAGCTTAATGGCACTTTGATAAATGGATTTAACCTTAAGTGGTTAAATCACATTATTTGACACTGAAAAGTCAGGCCATAGTTAGAATTATAAATTTTATTATAACCCTCGCTTGAAAAGTGGGAGGGTATATAGTAATCGTTATGTCCTATGCTCGGCACCCAGGGCCTTTGAGCAATGAGGGATCGTTTTTGTGCCAGCACCTTCTGCGACACAGGCCTCGGTTTATACGGTCTCGTCCGAAGTACCAGTCTACATGTCCCACAGTGGGATTTGAACCCGCGAAGTAAGGATTGACTCCTTACTTTGCAACTCTAGAGCAGACGCTCTAATCACTGCGCCACGCGGGCAACTTAACTGACTGGAAAATAATGTTATAATTCATTTAGTTTTGTATACTTGAATTTATCAAATCATTAATAAACCTGGCACATTGATAGAAAAGTTGGACTACAACATCGGATTACTGGTATAACAAACTCGGACAATAACAAAGTCGGACTTTAAGAAAACCAGTATATTATATATATATAGATAAATTTATTTATTAATGAATGGTTAAAAATGATCAAATAAGATCAAGAATATTCTAAATTCATTTCTTGTATAAATGAATCCAATGACAGGTAAACTTCTTCAAACGGATTATAAACTGAATTAATTGGGTCCTTGTCAAAACCTTTCAGAAAAACATGAACGGCATTGACTGGCCAATACTTAATTACTTTAATTAGGATACTAACAAGGATATTAAAAAATTATCAGCGAAGTTTTTTGATCTCACAGCATCCCAACTGTTGCGAGAGTGTGGTGGTGTATACATAACCTTTTATTATTATACCCCCCCCCCCCCCCCCCAGCAAATGAAGTTTGGGAGGGTATATAGGAATCACCTTGTCCGTCTAGATATCCGTCTGTCTGTGCAAACAGGTCAGGTCCATATCTTTCTTACGGAGGAACATAGAATCTTCTACTCCAAACAAAGATTGCCCATGACCTAAGGGTGTGTCATGACCTTGACCCAAGGTCATTTGAGGAAGTTCAAGGTCACTGAAAGAAAAAATTCAGAATTTGTTTCCAGTCAATGTCTTTCTTATGGATAAACTTGGTAGGATCTAATTTCACACAAAGATTGCTTATAACCTAAGGGTGTGTCATGAACTCGACCCAAGGTCATTTGGGGAAGTTCAAGGTCACTGGAAGAAAAATTTGATAATTTGTGTCTGGTCCATGTCTTGTTTATGGATAATATTGGTAAGTTCCTATTTCACACAAAGATTCCTCATGAGGTAAGGGAGTGTCATGACTCAAGGTCATCTGTGCAAGTTCAAGGTAACTGAAAGAAAAAATTGATAATTTGTTTCCAGTCAATGTTTTTCTTATGGATAAACTTGGTAGGTCCTAATTTCACACAAAGATTGCTTATAACCTAAGGATGTGTCAAGACCTCAACCCAAGGTCATTTGGGGAAGTTCAAGGTCACTGGAAGAAAAATTTAATACTTTGTGTCTGGTCCATATCTTTTTTTATGGATAAACTTGGTAAGTTCCTATTTCACACAAAGATTCCTCATGAGGTAAGGGAGTGTCAGGATCTTGACCCAAGGTCATCTGTGCTAGTTCAAGGTCACTGAATGAAAAATTGTATAATTCGTGTTTGGTACATATCTTAATAATGGAGAAACTTGAATCTACTACTTCACACAAACATTGCTTATGACCTGAGGTTGTGTCATGACTTTGATTTAGGTCATTTATGCAAGTTGAAGGTCAATGACAGAAAAAGTTCATAATTCATGCCTGGTCCGTATATTTAGTCTATTTTTTTTATTAGGCTGAGCCTTCGTTTCATTCATAAAAAAATATAATGAGCAATTACATTTGCAATAAAAAATGTTTAAGCATTTCTCTCTTCTCTTTGATCCATAAAATATTCTTGATTTAGCACCTTTTAAAAATCCAGCGGAGGGTATTTTGTCCCGTTCGGACAGTTCAAGTTTAAACTGCTGTTTACCAGAAGATAGTTACGTCATTATTTACACATTGAATTTTGTACAGATTTTTCTGTTTGCTTGATGATCATGACAAGAAGAACATGGCTGATGTGACTGGTCGACATATGATGCTCACTCTTACATGGCACTTAACCCGACTTTGAATGTTATTAGAGGTCTTGGTTTGCTGTGCTCCCAATTTGTACTGTTTAAATGTTTTTGGACTTTTTTTTAGCTTGATTACTTCTTCATGTATCATTGCATTTTATATTTCTTTGAAGAAAATTTTGCCACCATAGCAATAAAGACTTTATTTTGAAAATAAAATGAATCATTTATGAAATAAGAATGTATGACTATTTGACCTGATGGTACCCATTATTCTTTTAAAGAAGTATTTAATAGTTTCTTCACTCTGAATTCCAATTTAAAACTTGTTTTCCTATTTGGCCACAGCTTACCAGTAGAGATGATACAAAGTTGAAGAATAACTGTATAGAAAGTATGGAAATGGCTTCATATTTATTTGACTGGTTATACTGCTGTTGAGAAGATAAGAACTATTTCTATATTGTTTTACCACTGTGTGTCTGTCCATCTGTCTGTCCGTTTGCCTGTCAGTTATAACAAACTTTTGGTCATGTTTTTCTCAGCAACTAATCACATATGCTTGAAATTTTAGCACCTTCTTTTCTGAGGCATACCATATTGTGAGATTTATTTTTGTTCAAATCCAATGTCAAATTCCTGTTTATAAGTTCATATGCTGGTAAATAAACTTGTGTATATTAACGTGATACTGATAGTGTTAATTCACATCAGATCTGGGGTATTAATAGTGAGCATTAACTTGCATACTTTTGTTTTATATTCAATCTTCAACTCAAAGGCTCCACCTTAGGCCTAGGGTTATATAAGTTATTTTAGGGAGATTTATTACAGAAAAATGCATAAAGTAATAAGTAAATGTTAGTTTAAGGAATACTAATTGAATAAATAAAATTTGTATTTGTTTTGCAGAAATCTGTGATGCCACGTAAAAGGAACTGGCGCATGGCTTCGACGAAGATGGGGAACCAGAATCGTGCCAACAATGACAATAGACTCGTGGATACTAGCCACGTAAAAAATAGTACGAAAGACCCAACAGTTGACGCAACAGATGACGGACCTTTTAGACTCGTGGAAGCTAGCCACGTAAAAAATAAGTGCTAAAGACTGGGGGGATACTGCCTCCTTAAAAAGAGTACTTGATTTGCCTTCGGGCGCCAGAAACAGTGCAAATTTGCCTTCGGGCACCAGAAACAATGCAAATTCACCTTCGGGCACCAGAAACAATGCAAATTCGCCTTCGGGCACCAGAAACGGTACAAATATGCCTTTGGGCGCCAGTAACATTGACAATTTGCCTACGGGTGCCAGTAACATTGCTAGTTTGCCTTCGGGCACTAGATTATTTGGAACAATTAATCAAGCAAAAAATTTATTTCCATCTTTTTCTCGAGGAGTTCAGTGCACATGCAATGCTTTGATGTCCATCATTTTGCAAAATGCATCCACTTCACCAGAACTTGATCAGGTGCTTTTTTGTGGGGATGAGTTATTTAGAGTTAGAATTGCAGAATTACAATCAACTGTTCAATTTGTTTCAAAAATGCTCCAGTTTCAAGAACTTCCAAAGTATGTCTATGTGCATGACAACCAGTATGAAATAAGCTATTTTGAACAGATTTATGGAACTGTGACACATATAGATTGGGATCAGTCATGTCAAAGTAATAATTTGAAGGAAGGAATTGAGCTGCTCTTTAGAAGGTATAATCAAGGATTAATTATAGTTGGAGGAATTTGCTCAGCAATATATGTGAATGACATTAACTGTCCTGTATTCTTTGATTCACATTCTCATGGAGAGGACGGTCTTTCATGTGCTGATGGTAGGGCTATTAAAATCACTTTCAGTGATATTGATCAACTTGTGGATTACATGTTTGCATTTTATCAAAGTTGTAATATTTCCATGATAAGCCAGTTTGAGATTCAACCAGTGTTTGAAACACAAAAACCAAGTGTACCCACTTCAGGAACTGAGAGACTTTCCTTAATTGACAAATACTTCAACTTCCAAGAGAACATGTCTACTAAATGTATCATTTCTGAATCATCACAAGGAAATCGAAATGATTATATGAGAAATTATATAAGGAAAAGGAGGGAAAACTCGCAGATAAAACAGAGAGACAAAGAAAGTACTTTAAGAAGTATGACCAAGGCAAGGCAGAGTAAAGGATTTAAAGAGAGAGAACTTGCTTCCAAACAAAGGGACAGAGAAAATCCTGAGACAAAGCAGAAGGATAGAGACAGTACTTTGAAAAGTAAAAACAAAGCAAGGCAAAACAGAGAGTTTAAAGAAAAAGAGCTTGATTGTAAAAGAAGGGTCAGAGAAAATCCTGAGACAAAGCAGAAGGATAGAGACAGTACTTTGAAAAGTAAAAACAAAGCAAGGCAAAACAGAGAGTTCAAAGAAAAAGAGCTTGATTGTAAAAGAAGGGTCAGAAAAAATCCCGAGGCAAAGGTCAAGGACAGAGAAAGTACCTTAAAATGTAAGAAAAAGGCAAGACTAAATACAAAGTTTTGTTTAAAAGAAAGAGAAGCAAAGAGAAAGAAAAGAGACAATGTAGAGCAGCTTGAGAAGGAAAGGCTATGTAAACAGCAAAGTAGAAAAAAATACAGTGAAAAGGAAAAAGAGAGTGATAGAGTTTCTAAAGCTAAAAGGAGGCTTGATTTAGAATTCACAGACCATGAAAACGAATTAAAGAAGAAAAGATTTCATGGTAATTCTTTGGAAGATTGTATACAGAAATTTCACGAACAAGTGAAAATTGGTCCAGTTTATGTGTGTACATGTTGTCATCAGACTTGGTTTTTGAAAAGTGTGGTCAAGCTCAATACAAGTAATCTTAGTAATAGCAGTAAAAGTATTTGTACTGGCTTAAAGTCTGTGGATGGCGTAGAATGGCTTTGTTTAACCTGCTATTCAGCTCTGAAGGATGAGAAAATTCCAAAACTTTCAGTTAAAAATGGAATGAAATGGCCTGATAAACCAGATGTTTTGAATTTACACCCACTGGAAGAGAGGTTGATATCTCAACGCATACCATTTATGCAAATTCGAGAATTACCAAGAGGAGGTCAGATGTCAGTCAAAGGAAATGTTGTTAATGTACCGGTTGATATTCAGCCTACAGTAAATGCCCTTCCCAGACAAATAGATGAGCATGTGACTATAGCTGTAAAATTAAAGAAAAGATTATCTCACAAATCGGCCTGCTTCACAGAAAATGTTCGTCCGAATGTGGTTTTAAATGCTTTACAGTGGCTTATGAAAAATAGTGAATTGTATAAAAATTCTGGTGTAGTCATAGACCATTCTTGGAAGGATGAAATAGAAAAAAGTAATGAGGAAACAGTGCAAGAACTGATAGGTAGTTCAAATGATAGTGATGATCGCGAATCTGAAGGAAATAATGATGGTTTTTGTGAAGTTTCTTCAGACGATTGTATTCAAGGCAATTCTGATACACTTGTTGATGAAGCAGATATTGATACAAATAAACTCTATGTGTTTGCCCCTGGGGAAAACCAAAAACCAATAAGTTTATTTACAGACAAAGATGCAGAATATCTCTGTTTTCCAACAATATTCTGTGGTCAACGCAGAGTTGAAAAAGAGGAAAGAAAAGTTCAAGTACACTACAGTGATATTGCAAAATGGGAGTTGCGCAGTGTTGATAGACGAGCAGCACAATCTGTACCTAACATCTTTTTTAAATTGAAGAAAATTCAAATTAAGCAAGTTAGTGACAAAGTTAACTTGGCATTGAGAAGATGTAAATCAGATGGTAAGAAAATCACTGCAGAACAAGTTTTAAATCCAGCCTCTTCAGAAAAAATTGTGAGATTAAATGAAGGGTATTATATATTCAGAACCCTTAGAAATTCTCCTGCATATCTTTCATCTAAAAAGAAGGATGTATTTGCCATGATAAGACAGTTGGGTCTTCCAACCTGGTTTATTTCTCTCTCATCAGCTGATACCAGATGGCAAGATCTGCTTAAAACATTGGCAACACTAGATGGAAAAACCCTGTCACAAGAAGAATTAGAGGATTTGAATTGGAGTGAAAAATCAAAACTTGTTAAACAAGATCCAGTGACATGTGCTAGATTCTTTGACAACAGAGTTCAACTTTTCATCAATACTGTTCTTAAAAGTCCTCACAATCCTCTAGGTGTTGTCACTGATGTGTTTCGAAGGGTAGAATTCCAAAACCGAGGTTCGCCACATATTCATATGCTGGTATGGACAAGTGATGCTCCAAAGCACAAAGAAAATAGCAATGAGGAAATAGAAGCTTATGTAGATAAGTATGTCACATGTGGTTTGCAGGAAAATAATTCTCAAATGAAACAGCTTGTGGATCTTCAAGTACATAAGCACTCAAAAACTTGCAAAAAAGGTGGTAGGTCTGTATGCAGATTTGGATTTCCTTTGCCACCTTTGCCCAAAACCATGCTTCTTGAACCTTTGGATGTTGATGTTGAACAGTATAGAAAGATATATTCTGATATTCAAAAGAAAATGAATGATTACAAAGATGGTTGTAATTTAGACTATGAGTCCTTCTTAGAGACTGTTGTAGAAATGTGTGAGGATGAGTATATTAAATGTATTCGAGCTTCCTTGAAAGGTCCCAAAGTGTTTCTGAAGAGAAGTCCATCTGAGATGAGAGTGAATTACTATAACTCATCAGTGTTGAAGGCCTGGAATGCTAACCTAGATATTCAGTTTGTACTTGATCCTTATGCATGTGCCACATACATTGTTGCTTATATCAGCAAATCTCAGAGAGGAATCAGTGCAATGCTTGATAAGGCATCTCAAGAAGCTGCAGAGGGAAATATGGATCTTAAGCGCCAAGTTCGACACATTGGAAACAAGTTCTTGAACTTTGTTGAGGTCAGTGCACAAGAGGCAAGTTACTTAATCCTTCAGATGCCACTTACACAATCTAGTAGAGAGGTTGTTTTTATCAATACATCACCACCTGAAGACCGAGTTTTCTTACTCAAACATCAAGATGAATTGAATGAGTAACCAAAAGACTCAACTGACATTAAGGCCGATAGTATGATACAAAGATATGCAAGAAGACCAAAACAGCTAGAAAATTGATGTTTAGCTGATGTTGTTTCTGAATTGAAAGTGACTTTCCCAAAAGAAATCAGAAAAGATATACAAGAGGAAGTGAATGATGATAACCCAGAAGATAATTCTCAAGAAACTTTTACTGATCAGGATGTGTTAGTTCATTTGAAAAATGGGATTAAGATCAGAAGACGAAAAAACAAACGAGTTATTAGATATGTAGGCTACAGCCAAAAAACAAATTCTGAACAGTATTACAGAGAAAGAATTCTTCTCTTTCTGCCTTGGAGAAACGAGAATGCTGACCTACTTGGTAGTCATCAAACTTATGAACAGCACTACACGCAAAAAGCAAGTATAATACAAATGAAGCAAAGGCAGTATGAACATTTTGTGGATGAATTAGAACAAGCTCGACTTTAAGCTGAAGAAGATCTTGATGATCTGGAGACAGTAGCACCAAATACAGAGCATGCTGAAGCAGAAGATGCAGAGATAGGTTCTGAACCATCGAAGGAATTTGTTCATTTTGACCCTGATATAGTTCAACACAGAGATTTTGATATTGGGCCAGAACTTGGATTGTCCTCAAAAGTAAATGAAACAGAAATGAGTGCCGTCCGCATTCCTGATCAACAGTATTATAAACTTTTGCAATCCCTGAATACTAAGCAATGGTGGAGCAGGAGCAGGAAAATCTGTGGTTATTGATGCCATTTTTCAAACATTACACAGAATACTGTACTCAAAAGAAGGTGAAAACCCTGATGATATTAGAATACTACTTTGCGCTCACACTGGCAAAGCTGCATACAACATCAAAGGGACTACTGTTGCATCAGCATTTCACAGAAAAAATGTATCAAACTCAGCAGCACATGAGTGCATATGAACTGAACTCATTTAGGACAAAGTACCGGAATTTGTCAGTTGTGATAATAGATGAAATTTCAATGGTTGGAAATAATATGCTGTCATTTATAAGTGATAGACTTCAACAACTTACTGGGAGAAAACAAGATTTTGGTGGTATTAGCATCATAGCTGTAGGTGATTTATATCAGTTGCCACCTGTTGGAGACAAGTGGATTTTCAAAGACCTTTCTAATCCTGGTCAGAGTTTAGCAAACAATTTGTGGCATGAACATTTCTATATGCATGAACTAACTGAAATTATGAGACAAAAGGATTACCTCAGATTTGCAGAAATGTTAAATAGACTTCGTGAAAACAAGATGACAGACGAAGACAAAGAACTCATTTCTCAACGTTTCATCAGGCAAGACTGTCAAGACTATCCTAAGGAGGCACCTCATCTGTTTATTGAGAACAAGTTTGTCGATTGTTTTAATAACAATCTAATAGAAAACCTTTCAACAAGTAAAGTAAATGTAAGAGCAGACACAGATGTGTTATCACAGACAAAACTTTCTGCATCAGTGAAATTGAAAATAGTTCAAAACTTGCCTGAAAACCCAGCAATCTACCGGACAATTAAGAACTAATTTGGTTATTGCTGTAGATATGCTATATGACATCTCAGTGAATCTTGATGTTACAGATGGATTGACAAATGGTGCTTCCTGTGTTGTGAAATACATTGAATATAGAGAATCATAATTTAGACCTGCCATAGTATGGGTACTGTTTGCTGACTCAAGTATAGGTATTTCACGAAGACATCAATACAGGCATTTGTTTAGCACAAATATTAATACTGCATGGACTCCCGTATTCGAAGCTAAAAGAACATTTGTTTATAACAGGAAGACATATGAGAGAGTTCAGTTTCCACTGCAACCATCTGTTGAAAAACAATCCACAAAGCACAAGGAGCAACTCTTTCAAAGGCAGTAATTAGCTTAGCACAGACAAAGCAGCGCAAAATTCCTCATATACATTATGTTGCACTTTCAAGAGTAAGGTCACTTGATGGTCTGTTCATTCTGGATTTCAATGAAAAAAGTCTTTCAAAAGATGAAACTGTTGATAAAGAGATGGAAAGGTTAAGAGAAAATAGATTGCAACTCTCATATACACCACTATACTTGGTATGTAAAGACATAAAATTTTTGTTCAACAATGCCAGATCTCTACATAAACACTTCGTTGATATTAAATCAGAACCAAGTGTTTTGGCTGCAGATGTTATTGGTATAGCTGAATCTTGGCTCTGTGAATTAGATTCTGATGCAGATTTTACTTTAGAGGGTTTAACAATGTTCAGGAATGATGCAAGTTCTTCCGGGGCAGACCACATCATGGTATTGTCATATATGTGAGAAATCAGTTACAGTGTGTTTCGTACATCTCTTTTACTTCCAAATCTGTTGAATTTTCCATCATTTCGATTATGCCGTCCAATACTCCAATACAGTGTGTAGTTTTATACAAGCAGCCTTCTTGTACGCTTCAACTTTTTTACGATACCTTGAAAAACAGGTTGTTCCCATTTGTTGACAAAGATGAAAAGACTGTGATAATGGGAGACTTTAATTTGGATTTAAGTACTGGTCAGTATGCATATTTCCTGAACTTTATGAAAGAAAAAATTGGTTGTGTGCAAATCATAAACAAGGTAACCACAAAGAATAAGACACAGTTAGACCTAATATTTACCAACTTTACTGATTTACAAACAGATGTTCTGCAGGCTTATTGGTCTGACCATAATCTGATTTATTGTGCTGCAGATATGACTTAATTAAGCAAGCTATTCTAATGAGAGAGCTGCATTTTAATTACATTATGTTGTATTATAAAACCCTCTCGACCAAATAACAGGCAGTATGTAAATATTTAGTTTCCAATGGAAGCTAAATATCTACATACTGCCTAGAGTGGTTAGGCAAAATCAAGGGTTGCCACTCATCAACTACTTTTTTGTCCCAATAGTTCTCAGTATTTTTTTATATTTATAAATGTATTTTAAATTTCATTATTGGGACAAAAAATATTTAGATTAAAAAAACCATGAGATGAAATTATGTAGTTTATTAATGATAGTTTGTATTGTCTACTTTTTTTTTTAATTTAATTTTAATTTATGTATAATTATATTGTTATTCCACAATTTAAAATCCACAACAGCATTGTAAAACTGTCACTGTATAAGAGGTAGTTTTATTACCTTACAGATTGCAAATTGACATGTTAACAGTTCTGAAATAATCAAATTAATATACCATAAGTTAAATGTTGTATACCTATGATTTTGTATAAGAATGATGTTAATGATATAACTATGTCCAAAAGATTTGATTGATTGATAATTATCGTTTCTTTGTAACTTAATTGTTTTCTGTAATGTGGCCATTCATGAAGTCTGGATAAAATATACAATTGATAAAATATTATTTCTTTATTGTAAATTTGTTCATTTTTACTCTTTACAATATTATATATATTTTTGTGTATTTAAATATCCTACATGCATGTATCTGTTTCAGCAATACATGTACAGTTTAACATTTCATCTCATGGGCATTTAATTTATCAATTTGGGGGTGGGGGGGGTTAATTAATATTCAATCTTGCTATATTAGTAGTAGATATATTAGAAAGCATTCTTGTGCTATACATAAGTATTTATTAGCTATTTTACAATAATGAATAACTATACATTTATTATGATATTTATCATTATCTACCTTCATAAAAGTAACATTGCCTACTTTGTAACCCAATATCACAAGTGACTATCAGTATGATCTGCAAAGACACTGTAAACATCCAGAATAGTTTTCTCCCTGAAAAATGCACTAGCTCCAGTGGACATCTTAAACTTTTAAATCAGAACATTTTGTTTTTGAAAAGACTTTAATACTCCTGAGCTCTATTACTTATTAAAATGTGAAATCATTTTTTTTTTGGAAAGACTGGTTCATTGTGTTACAATCTACATTCTGTTATTCAAAGTCATATTTAAAAAATCATTTATTTAGTTTATTAAGTTTTATTTATTATTTATTGCTAAAACTGAAATGTTTCTCAACTTGATTGTGATAACTGTGATATTAGTACAGTTTACTGGTCATTCACCCTGAGAAACATCCATGTTTCTTTAAGGATCACAAACAAATTTTTTATCTCCCACATAGAAGAGTTACACTGAAAATTTTTCAATATTCTATTCAATGGAAATGTAATTAAAAACTTACTGATCAGTAATGTTGCATTTCTGTTTTTTTCAACAAATTGTTTTGCTTGGCCAAACATTTGTTGTTAAAGTAAACAAATTTATATCACATAATCTAAAGTGAGAGATAATTGAATTTTTGAAGAAAAAAGTTTGTGTTATTTATTCTTAGGTACATTTGTTATCACTTCATATTAGGAGTAATTTTTCAAGTATACACTGTAGTATTCATTTTATAAATGACTTAAATTTGGACTTGACACAGTCAGAGCGCCATGCTAATATTGGATCTGTTTCATGATCCTGAAACCTGCATGGTATTTGTATCTCGCTATATGAACAACTTTTAATCTTTCTTTTCGTTTTCGGTATGTAAGGTTAAAAAAGTTGTTCT
>PRKT01000660.1:35412-80618 GCA_003671525.1 Saccostrea glomerata
TGTAAATTATTTTCCTCCCCCAGGTTTTAAACTGCCCGTGGTAGCTATTGCATATTGCCAGGGACATTATTTAGGTCTCTGTTATAGCTTACAGTCTAAGCACCATTCTTCAGAAAAGGGTTGCTTATGCATCAGATGTAATGAATAAAACTATGGGAGAAGTGAAGTCCATTTGAGGAAGAAATAAACAATAACCTGAAGAAATAAAAAAAATTCAACTATTAAAAGGAAAGAATATACAAATATATATACATGCATGTAGTATCATTTGTATCAGCCAGAAAAATTATTTTACACTTAATTGAAAAAATGTTGACCCTACTCCCCAATACTCCCTGTCTGTTTTATGATAGGAATTATAATTTTAGGCATCAAGTAAATTTTAGAACAATGTCTACACATTCACTTAACACATATTAAGAAAAATGAAGATATATTGAAAGACTTTTAAAGAATTGATTTTTAAAAATATATTTTGATCAACATCACAAATATTATATAACTGGCCCAAACTGACAGATGATGAAATAAGCAATTAAGTGTTCTACTTTCCTATTTGTAAGCATTATGTGTCCAGTGGTAAGGAGCCTATTAGGATAGCATAAAAAAGAATGTACAAATGTTAATAATTGATTTATCAAAAAGAAAATTTATTTCCTTCTCCTTCGGACTTTTTTATTCTCATGTTCATAACTAAACCTAAACATAAAAAAATGCTGGCCTTATAATGAAGAAAGGGGCCTCTTTCAAAATAGATAATTTCAGAGCTGCTGGGTCAGGGGTACAAGGGGGGTACTTTGACTAATAAAATAAATTAATGCTTTGAAATCTGCCCTTTGATATGCAATGGTGCCTCTTTCAAAATTTGTGAATTTCATAACTTTTGGCTTAAAACACGAACCAAATACAATCGCTGGAGAGTTGTTACATGATACTCAGGTGACCTATAAGGCCCGTGGGCCTCTTGTTAAAGATTGCATTAATTTTAGTGGTTTTGGCCCCACCCCTCAGACCCCAGGGGGGGGGGCAGGGATCATGAAATTCACAATTTTTGTTTCCCTTCACCCTTTGTTGCTTTGTGCCAAATTCGGTTGAAATTGGTTCAGTGGTTGCAGAGAAGAAGCTTAAAATGTTCAAATGTTAACGCAGAAGGCACGACGACGGACAAAAACGGATAGCAATAGGTCACCTGAGTTTACTCAGGTGACCTAAAAACAGATAAATACCAATTTTAAATGTCTGTGCGATGTCTATTTTTGCGCTCAATTTGACGAATACATGTACTGTGATAATTACAGAATTATTTGACGTTTTCCTTGGAAAGCGCAATGTAAAGGAGTTTGTTTTTAGAGGCAAACACCTTAGTGCGGGCATTACTGTCTCATGGCAGCATCTAGTTTGTATTGTTTCAATTGTCTTTTGAACCTGATTACTCTTTGTTATCTCAATTTTTCATTGTAAAAAAAAATAGAGTTTAAGTGATGTAGTTTTCTACACTTTTGCTTATGATTCTGTTGTGTCTCTATAGAATTAAATAATTGTCTATGATTACTGATCAGAGGATCGGGATGCTCCATGTATATACATGTAAGCATATAATTGCATGCATCAGTTACACATCTGGTGGTCATCTATTTTTTTCAATGGTTAGGTATCATATTCCGGAGCATGCCTGAATCAATAAATTATAAAATATATTTTTTTTATGCCCCCGGCTCGAAAGATCCCGGAGGTATATTGTTTTTGTCCTGTATGTCTGTTGTCAACTTTAACCTAGCCCATTATTTTTGAGTGGGTGGGGATAATGCTTTCATATTTCACAGGTGTTTTCCTTGTGACAAGACCTAGTTTCTTTTGGTACCACCAAATATGACCTAGTGACCTCAGAGTTTGACGTACTTTTCCAACAAAAAAATGCCAAACTTTCACCTAGGCCCTTGCTTTTGAACAGTTTGCGCTGTAGGGCCTTCATACTTCAAATGTGTATTCACTGTGACAAGAACTTTCAATAAGTATAAATATTTTTGACCTCGATCTTCAAGTTTGACCCACTTTTTTAAAAGCAACATTATCCTTGGCCTGACTTTCGAACAGTTCGTACTAGGGCTTGAGTTTTTCACAAGGTTAATCCTTATAACAAGACCTTCCTTTGGATACCAACAATTTTGACTTTTTTACCTTGAACTTGTAGTTTGACTTGCATTTAAAACTTCAACCCTCGCCATAAGCTGCCATACGGGGGCATCAGTTTTTCACAGACACATCTTGTTTGTTAATATTTAATAAATAAAGTTCACAATGACCAATTTCATATAGGTGAGCCAAAAAAAATAATTAATAGAAATGATAGAATAATAATTATGGACACTGCAGCATTCCGTATTTGTAACAGGTATGTCATACCAGTAGTCACGCAGCTAGGGTTCTATTGTTTGTCTACATGTAATTGTCACACATTTCTATGAACACTACGTTCCAGTGCGACTAATAGCAAAATTTTAAACAATGTCAGAGAGGTTTTCATTATATAAATTCAGAATATTAATCCAGATTATTAATTTTCTCTGGTCCTTGATTGAAAAATGTTTTATAATTAATCTTGAAGGGGTCTATACATTTGCGCAAACATAATGAAATGTATTCTAGATCATCCTTTGGAAGGACAACTTAACTAATAGTAAGTACTAATGTAAGTAATACCAGATTTCCAACAATCGATACCAAATTTAGGACAATTTTTAAGGTTTTGATTTGGAAATGAAGCTGTCCGCTTAGATATATGTACATCAAACAAGATTTTCAATACACTGTAGCAGGATCCAACCTCCTTATCAGTCTCAAGTCGATTTTGGGGTAATGTAGACAAGATTAATAAGCCCTTTTGAAAATTGAACTATAGTATTTTGGCGGGGAAAACAAGTTTTTAATTTTAAGTTAATTAGTATCGCATTATACATAGAATATACACGGATAAATTCAATTAATTTGATTAAATTATACATGAAAAGGCATATTGAACACAAAATGTTCACATCTAAAGATTTTGATATAGTTTTATCAATTTGCAAGACCCGACCAATACATTTTCTTAGTTTTCAAAGACAATCCCTTCCAAAACTAATGTCACCAACATCCGATCCAATCGATTCTATTTACATATAAGTAACAAATTTTTCAGTCCTTGGACCGATTTCTCCTCCAAAACGGTAAGTTTCTTGGACTCACTATACACAAAATATTTCTAAATGTTACCATATGCTTGTATATACTCTCGAGCTCTGTACTTCGTTGACTTCCATGTTAATGTTCCTCAAGTTCAACTCTCTGTGAATGAAAGTGGTTTATAGTGTCTGTCAACAAACTACATTTTAAACAATTATTAGTAGAAGTACTAGTATCTACCAATTTTTCAATTTAAATTCAGATTAAAATGGATAGTATTTGAGGACATCCATGCCTGAAACCACTTATAGTAAAATTTACAAAAAATGTTTATCCAGAATTTTGTGTACGATTTGAAAGTTCAATACCTGTCTTTACAACCAAATACGCCATATACTAAGGAAATTATTTTCCATAAATCTCCTCGTGACAATGAGCGCAAGGCGAGTCAAACCCGGTGAGGATGCTTTTTCCTCCATGGGACCTGATCCCATTATTCCTTTTATTCTAAGAGGTCCATGTTACCTCTGCATTTAGTTTGAATTGATTCAACGGTCTTTTTACCTTCATTAATCTTCGTTTTTCCATTACTGTAAAATCACATATTTTCGTGGGGTCAAATTTTCGTGGTTGAAGGAAAAAAAGTTGGAAGGTGGGGATTTGATTTCGTGGATGAAGAACTTTTTAGTAGTTGTGCATATGAAAACTTACATTTCCTGGTGGACATGAATTCGTGGGTCTCTTCATACCACGAAAACAACGAAAATTAAACCCCCACGAAAATTAATGATTTCACAGTATTTCATTGTCAAAAAACTACACGGTTTGATATGTAGTTTTTCTACTTTTTGGCTTTAAGTTCTACTGAGTGTACATGTATAATGAAATGATTGCGGAAAGGGCTGGTTTATGATATAATGGATCGCTAATCTACTTATAGATTAATAAATTTTGCAAATTAAGTCCGAAACGGGTGCACAGAGGGAGGGGGAAGCTAATTTTTACACGGGTACTTGGATTTTTGTTTATGAATATGTACATGTATATACTTTGTTGATATGTGAAAAAAGCCTTTTTATTTATCGATAAGGGTACATATATAATTATAAACCAAGACCATGAGTACCTGTGAATTTTTACCCCTCCCCCCAACTCCCCAAAATCAATTTATTTGTAACTTGTTTATATCCGCTGCTTTTATCCTTCATGAAAATGAAATAAGAACATCTGAAGGGCAATATTCATTACATTGTACGAGGCCTCACATAAACGTCAGGTAAAGAAATTTTTATTTTTCAAGTTTTCACACAAAGTGGGTGGGGGTGGTGACGTACTTCTACTTCATGCAGGAATTTGAACAAAGTATTTCTTTTCTCTATCAGTCTGTAGTCTGTCAGTAAAATCTACAAAGTGCGGGATATTATTTTCGATCGGTCAGCCCGTCCGTCAGTCCGATTTCTTTTTGTCTATAACACTCGTTTCCGCGCGATATCTCAAGCTTTTGCAATAAAATTCTAAAGACGCATATCAATTTTAAAGTCAAAGGTCATAAATTCATGTTGCTTTTAATTAATATTTTCGTTTCCGTGCAATACCTTCACAGCTCTTGCATTAAAATTTTATACCGTAATTTCCTAAGGCCTAAGCTAAGAAAACCCTTATTATTTTGAGGGGTCAAAGTCGTAAATTCATACATTCTATGTGCGTAATTATGTAAAACATTTACTTCCCGTCACTATTTCAAGAAGCTTTAAATCTTTTGCATTTTGTTTTAACTTTAACTTCCTATGACCTGTCTGTCCTTGCTCAAGTACCCCCTTCGAACCCAAAGCATGCTCTTTCTTTTTCCTCCAGCGGGGGCACATATTATTTGAATGGTTTAGATCTCCTATTCGGGAACGTGCCTGAATGAATAATTCTATACATTTTTTATTGATATTTAATTAATAAAGTTTACAATGACAAACCAAATATATCAGCCAGATATTAAGAAAAGGAATAAACGAATAATTAGTTTAGACCTTGCAGCATTATGTATTTGTAACAAGTATGTCGTACCGATAATCACACAGCCTGGCTCTCATTGTTTGTCTACATGTAATTGTCACACATTTCTATTAGCCCTATGTACCAGCGCGAACATTATCCAACCATAAACAATGTCGGACAGATTTTTAATATTAATTCTCTCTGTTTTTTGAATGAAATTGTTTTATAATGCACCTTGAATGGGTATATATACATTTGCGCACACATAATTATGTGACTTTCTGAATATTTATCCAGCGCAAAGATCAGGATTCAAACAACCTACATATAGTAAGTACTATCGAGTTTTCCGACAATAAGTACCAATGACTTTGTTTAAATAACTAAAACTTAGTATGTTTTTCAGGTTAAAAATTGAAACAAATCAAACAAATTTTTCTAACGCTTAGTCCGAAACATCTGACGTTTTCCAGGCTTTTTTTTTTACGATTTTGATATTTTACGCGCCAGGACGTAAAATATCAAAAAAGCCATGAAAAACGTCAGACATTTTGGATTATTCTAGAGCCACGTTTCGAGGTTATAGCTTTACTACGACAAGTTCAAAGCAGCAGAAGATTGAAAGGTGCTATGAAATTAAATAATCTCGTTCGACACTGGTAGGAAAGTTTGTGTAGCCAGGTATTGATTCAAATCAAGCATTCTGAAATCCTCGAAAGCAACTGTTGAACTCTGTATTTTTTATTTACACTACAAAAATTGGAAGAAAAAAAACATTCATAAACAAAATGGACCATCGTGAAATGAGAATCGAACCCGGGCCTCCCGATCACGAAGCGAATGCTCTACCACTAAACTACCGTGAACGGACATCCTAACGATTAAATGTTGTTGCAATGAAATAGGTTAAGAAATTCCAACGTTGGAATACGAAGCCGAGAAGGAGAAAGCATCCGATGTTGACCCGTGTATCGAGAAGGTAAACAGAATATGTGATCAAATGCAAGCTATTTTTTTTACCCGACGCAACAAATTGCGTGAGGCATAATGTTTTTAACCCAGTCAGTCTTGTTTTTTTTGTTAGCGCATTTCCTCATAAACCGCTACACAGAATTTAGTCAAACTTTGCAAATATATCGTATACAATATGTAGATGTGCATATTACCGAGAAATTCGGATTGCTTTATTTTTCCCGGGAATTTCGGCACTTTTCAACTTAGATTTTTCGCAAAACCTTGAATATAGAGTTGAACAGTTCGTCAGCGCAACTCTTCATAAACCGCTGCACAGAATTTGGTCAAACTTTGCAGATATTTAGGACAAATGTGTAGTTATGCATATTACCAGGAAATTCCGATTCCTTTATTTTTTCCGGGAATTTCGGCTCTTTTCAACTAAGATTTTTGGCCATAATTTGAATAAAGAGATGAACAGTTTGTCAGCAGCGCAACTCCTCATAAACCGCTGCACAGAATTTGGTCAAACTCTGCAGACACAATCTGTATATGTGGATATTTCCAGGGAAATTCCGATTCCTTTATTTTTCAGGGAATTTCGGCACTTTTCAACTTGGGTTTTGGCAATACCTTGAATAAAAAGATGAAAAATTTGTCAGCGCAACTCCTCATAAACCACTGCACAGATTTTTTTTTCAAACTTTGCAGAGATTTAGGACACAATATGCAGATGTGCATCAGGAAATTCCGATTCCTTTATTTTTTCCGGGATTTTCGGCACTTTGAGTTTTGGGGAAGCGTAGGGTATGTGAGCTTGCTCACTTTTCGTTCATTAAACAAGTTGATGAAACTGGATGTCACGACACCCTTAGCTTGATCAGTGATAACAAGATTATTTTTCTATTTACAATTTTATTTAAAAACAAATGTATATAACTTACAAGATGAAAATTAAAGAACAATTTCAAAATGTCATTTATCGTTCATCTTGGAGCATCGTTCCTATAATCGTCCACGTCCAATCCTTGTTACGGTCCATGTCATACGGGTACCACACCCTTGGCTTGCCACAACGTCCTAGACGTTCCTCGTTTATTCAAAGCGTCTTAAAGAGGCTGGTGGGTGGCAGCCATTTTCAGACTATTTCGATCTCCTTTAAAAGAAGAGTTCCATGTAAAGATATATAAAAGTGAGCAAATTTTAAAACTAAAATGTATGATTTTTTTCTTTGCCAAATTATAGTTGACAGCTTTAGGTAGGACAAAACACCTGTGGATTCTAATTTAACCCATTTCTTAAGAAGAACTGGAGGAAAAAAGAATAATATTACTATATTTGCAACAATGCATGATCCCTGTAAGAAAAATAAAAAGTTTTGGCATAATTCCATTGTATTTTGTGAAAAAATTAGAGAATCCTATATATTGGTCACTTGGGAGCTTACATTTTGGAATGTCTAAGTGCAATAAACAAGCATGTAACAGGCTGTTATAAAATGCAATGTAACTCTTGTTCCATAAATAGTAGAGGGCTGATATTTGGACATATATATAAGGAGTCTCCATTCTTTATGTACAACAAAGGTCAAGGTCATATCAAGAGGTCAAATATTGTGACGTCATCTACTGAATCTTTTAGTTTTTTTTCCATTGAAATTTTTTTAATCACAAATTTGCAATAGATCAATTGATAATTCTAAAATAAGGCTCATTCTCAAGTCGAAGTCTGATTTAACAATTTTCTTACAGGGGTCTGATAGGCCATATTTCAGACTATGTGGGCAAAAAATGTGTGGTTGAATTTCTTTCATATCTTATATATAAAGAGAGATTTTGTATCCTAGAACAAAATATCAAAGTTCCATAAAAATTGAATTTGAGGAAAAATTTGGCCTATCTATTTGGTCCTACCTTAAGATACCGTATCTAAAAAATAAATTAAATCTGGTAATTAATTTGTTGACCCCCAGCCTCCTTAAGCGTCCACAGTGCTGACAAATCCAGGAAACCACGTTTCCCCAAACAAGGCCTCGGCCTAGCGTACCACGTGCTCGTGTAGTCGCCTAGATTGCCACCGCCGACAGCACCAAACCATTGTGTAATCACACTAGTTAACGTAAATGTATCTATAGGGACCCTATAGGGACCTGACATCGCCTTATATAGCGACTGGCCGAATATTTAAATCACCCTAGCGTCACAATGGGGCTCCTTGCAGGGTAAACACTAGGCCTGAGTATCGCAAGCTATCTAACGATACGATACATATCACGATATGGTCTTGCAATACAACATGTATCATGATACAGCTGTCAACAGTTAAAATTTATGATATCTTTGAGTATTCTTGCTTGTTAACATCTACAGTTATAGAAAATATTAAAGAAAACTATCTTGATACCCAAAATCAAAGTTATTTAGATGAGGGCATATAGTCTTAGCATTATATTTTTTCATTTTAACCTTGTTTTCAATCATTTTGTAACATTAAATTTCACAGTTTTGATAAAGAATTTTAAAATAAGACAATGAACATTAACTTGTACTGTATCACGATACATACATGGCGATACGATATGCGTATCGTGAGACCTTGCGATAATACATATCGATGTATTGCTGTATTGTTACACCTCTACACAAAACTATAGAGAATTTAAATATGCAGGTAAATTTTGTGACACTATATTTCCGTATAACCTGATAACAAAGAAATCTTCATTGACAATGCAGTTATTTGTAAAAGACAAAAAATTGTTGTGCACCAACCACCGATATTCAGTTAGTATTAAAATTATTTTTAGGTTCGACAATAACTGTGTGGTAACATGATTAAAACAATTTTGACCATGTGTTCTCCCTCCTTAGTATTCCACTTACTAAAAAACACCGCGATTTGAACAAGTTGTGCATGACAGCTAAAAAATTTTAGTCTTTGGGAATAAAACAAGTAGAAAATATTAGACTGATAACAAAAATGATTATGTAAGATATAATCCTCATCAGAGCTCTCAACCATTAATACATGGAAGTAAAAATAAATCTAAATAATAAAAGATGTACCAGTAATCAAAAACTTTTCAGCATAGGGTGGATGATTTGGTGTCTGTAACTCACTGCCCCAAATAGGTAATTACTGAATAAAATAATTGAACTATTACATCAATATAATTATATGTATATATAAGAAGCCACAACTTGTTATAGTCAATCCACATTCTACAATGCCCTTTTCAAAAAAAAGGGGGAGGGGAGAAACCAATAAACAAATACACAAGCTACATAGTCTTCAAAGGATTTTATAAGCATCCTCATACCATAATATGATTTCTCATTTCTCATCATTAGATGTTAAGAACCACTTGAAACATTCAGGATAAAAGTTATTCTTGTAGCTCTATTTCTTGGAAAAAAAACAATTTAAATTATTCTCAATAGCAACAAAAGATCTTTCTTTTCTTCTTCTCTTAGATATGTTTTTTCCCTATTCATCCAAAACTTTACTTGGTAACAAATATATTTTTTCTCAACAAAACCTTCATAAACAGTTTTACATTTATTTGTTTAATAAACAAACCACAGGTATTAGTAATACTGAATGGGTCCTCAATAAACCAGTACTTGACAACACATGATAAAGTACAATCTACTACACGTACAAACCACTGCCAGTACATGTAACACTTGACCCAATCTGACCTACCTTTTTAAAGGGGCTGATGAAGGCAGTGATACAAACAATGCCACCATCAGCGAACAGTTTGGCGACCTCGGAGATTCGGCGGATGTTTTCCTCGCGATCCTCGGGAGTGAAGCCCAGGTTCTTGTTGAGTCCAGTCCTGATGTTGTCCCCATCCAGACTGTAGGCCGGAATCCCCTGACTGACCAGGTACTCCTCCAGGGCGAAGGAGATGGTGGTCTTCCCTGCCCCCGACAGACCCGTCAGCCATATTGTACATCCCCGGAATCCTTTCTTGGCTCCCAGGACCTTTCCTCGCTTGTCTCTCGTGACATGGTGTTTCTGGAATGCCACATTTGTGGCCCTTTGTACAGCCTAAAATAGAAAGTGAATCACATTGAATCATGTACCCTTCACAGTCTCTGTACAGCCTAAAAATAGAAAGTGTATCATATTTAATCATATACCCAGCCTGACAGACTGTACAGCCTAAAATAGAAAGTGTATCATGTTTAATCATATAGCCTTCAACTATCAATATGACTGAGCCTGTATAGGCCTAAAAAAAATATGATAGGTAAAGTGCATTGATCAAGCTTATTCATAGCCTAACGCCCTTCAACTTTAATTCTGAATGAGTCTGTGTATGATCTAAAATTTGAAAATTTTAGTAAAGTGTATGATGCTTAATCATACCCTTCAAGTAGTCATACCCTTCAACTATAATTATGCACTAAAGTAATGTTCCAAACGAGCTTGTATCTTAAAGGGAAAAGGGAACCCAGTAAGGGACATGTATTGCTTATGCAATACTCTCCTCTCAGAATGCTTGTTTAAAGTACTTTGGCACATATCGTCATATATTTGTCATTAATGATGCCCAATGCATTAATTTATAAACATGAGGACCATTACACAAAACTAGGCCTGAGTATCGCAAGCTATCTAACGATACGATACATATCACGATATGGTCTTGCAATACAACATGTATCATGATACAGCTGTCAACAGTTAAAATTTATGATATCTTTGAGTATTCTTGCTTGTTAACATCTACAGTTATAGAAAATATTAAAGAAAACTATCTTGAGACCAAAAAATCAAAGTTATTTAGATGAGGGCATATAGTCTTAGCATTATATTTTTTCATTGTAACCTTGTTTTCAATCATTTTGTAACATTAAATTTCACAGTTTTGATAAAAAAAATTAAAATAAGACAATGAACATTAACTTGTACTGTATCACGATACATACATGGCGATACGATATGCGCATCGTGAGACCTTACGATAATACGTATCGATGTATTGCTGTATTGTTACACCTCTAGTAAACACTAAATACATTTAAGGGTCAACACAAGATAATACCAATAAAATATAAAACAAATATACATGTAACAAAATCAACATGGATTGTGATACTGGATATCGAGTCTCGTTAGAAGTCATCAATTTCAAGTGTTTTGGTCAAAACAGTGACCTTATCAGCAAGACACGTAGTAAAAATCTGACATTTTAGATGCTTATTGTTTGGCCACTTTTTACACACGGAGAAAGTACATGTACAATTTTTGTACGTGTTCCTTGGTCACGAAGAAAAATCCACAGCGCGTGTGCCTCGTCGGCAGGGAATGCACACTTCTCCATGACACCTGATCCTGTTTTAGGTCCTTGTTTATTCTGCTCCAGGTCTGTATTGTTTAAATGGCCTAGGCTTTGAGCTTTAATCAGTTAATAATGGTCATCATATGGTTACATGTATCACCACACCTCATATATCAGTCAAAATACCTCTTGAAAGATTCTTTTCGCTTACAAAATACTTTGACATCCATAAAATTTTTAAAGTGCGGATTTTGAACGAGAATATTGACACCCTGTAACATCAACTTTGGCAGTGGTCTGTCTCGGTTTTTAAAAAAAAATTGACCATACTCTAAAACACCTTTTGAATTATTCGTCACTGGAACTAAAATTAAAAAGCGCTTTTATGCTCATTAGTTACGCATCTATAAAGGATAATATATGCATACGTACATACAGTATAAAACGATGCCAACGTCAGGGATTTGTTGTTAGATAAAAAACAGTCTCTCTTAGAGAATTAATTAAAAAAGAGACACTGTCGGCGGACGATATCAAATGTAGTGTAGGTACTCTTCAAGCACGGATTATCATGGGAAATTACAGAATGACCTCTGCACCGGTCCAAAATAAAATAAAGAATCTCAGCACAGTTTTCGTTTACGCTTTTTTTTATTTTTAGAATAATACTTTTGCGAATACAATAAAAATGCAAATTTACTAACAATTTATCTACAGTAAAATTTCCGGATTTACAGTAGTATACTTTTTTATTAGCTTGGAAACAGAAAAAACTAATCATTTGCTGGTAAAAGTGGAATATATATAGAAACTTAAATAATGAAATGCTTGAAAACTTCGATGGCGATTTTATTTCGAGTTCAATGTAGTATATTTAGAGACGTGCATAGAAGTAACTTTTGTTAACTTAGAAACTCTGAATTTTGAGTTTATGAAAAATGTAATGTTTTACCTTTTTCTTTTGTCAGATTTGAAACATATCTGTTTTTATATGAGTACAAAAAAGAACAGTCAGTTTAAAAGGTAGCGCACTTAGTTTCGTCCAAATTCAATAAATTGTTGAAACGACTGCATAAATGATGTCAATAACTCGAGGGCTTTTTTAAAGGAACATCGGTTTTAATGTGTAGAATTAGTGATTTTTACAGGGTTTGAATTACCGATCACAAGAATGAAATGTTTCGTCGGTCCATTTGTATTTAAGAAGTTGTTTTCTGTGATATCAAGTCCCTCTCGAGAATTTTCGCATATATGGAGACACCGACACTTGTCGGTTGAGAGCTGCCACCAGTTGCCAGTGGAGAGCTTCAAATTTGACTTATACTCGGCACTCAGGACCATTTAGCAGTGAGGTTTTTTTTTTTACAAGCCTCTTCTGCGAAACAGGTCCTAGTGTTTACCCTGCAAGGAGCCCCATTGTGACGCTAGGGTGATTTAAATATTCGGCCAGTCGCTATATAAGGCGATGTCAGGTCCCTATAGGGTCCCTATAGATACATTTACGTTAACTAGTGTGATTACACAATGGTTTGGTGCTGTCGGCGGTGGCAATCTAGGCGACTACACGAGCACGTGGTACGCTAGGCCGAGGCCTTGTTTGGGGAAACGTGGTTTCCTGGATTTGTCAGCACTGTGGACGCTTAAGGAGGCTGGGGGTCAACAAATTAATTACCAGATTTAATTTATTTTTTAGATACGGTATCTTAAGGTAGGACCAAATAGATAGGCCAAATTTTTCCTCAAATTCAATTTTTATGGAACTTTGATATTTTGTTCTAGGATACAAAATCTCTCTTTATATATAAGATATGAAAGAAATTCAACCACACATTTTTTGCCCACATAGTCTGAAATATGGCCTATCAGACCCCTGTAAGAAAATTGTTAAATCAGACTTCGACTTGAGAATGAGCCTTATTTTAGAATTATCAATTGATCTATTGCAAATTTGTGATTAAAAAAATTTCAATGGAAAAAAAACTAAAAGATTCAGTAGATGACGTCACAATATTTGACCTCTTGATATGACCTTGACCTTTGTTGTACATAAAGAATGGAGACTCCTTATATATATGTCCAAATATCAGCCCTCTACTATTTATGGAACAAGAGTTACATTGCATTTTATAACAGCCTGTTACATGCTTGTTTATTGCACTTAGACATTCCAAAATGTAAGCTCCCAAGTGACCAATATATAGGATTCTCTAATTTTTTCACAAAATACAATGGAATTATGCCAAAACTTTTTATTTTTCTTACAGGGATCATGCATTGTTGCAAATATAGTAATATTATTCTTTTTTCCTCCAGTTCTTCTTAAGAAATGGGTTAAATTAGAATCCACAGGTGTTTTGTCCTACCTAAAGCTGTCAACTATAATTTGGCAAAGAAAAAAATCATACATTTTAGTTTTAAAATTTGCTCACTTTTATATATCTTTACATGGAACTCTTCTTTTAAAGGAGATCGAAATAGTCTGAAAATGGCTGCCACCCACCAGCCTCTTTAAGACGCTTTGAATAAACGAGGAACGTCTAGGACGTTGTGGCAAGCCAAGGGTGTGGTACCCGTATGACATGGACCGTAACAAGGATTGGACGTGGACGATTATAGGAACGATGCTCCAAGATGAACGATAAATGACATTTTGAAATTGTTCTTTAATTTTCATCTTGTAAGTTATATACATTTGTTTTTAAATAAAATTGTAAATAGAAAAATAATCTTGTTATCACTGATCAAGCTAAGGGTGTCGTGACATCCAGTTTCATCAACTTGTTTAATGAACGAAAAGTGAGCAAGCTCACATACCCTACGCTTCCCCAAAACTCAAAGTGCCGAAAATCCCGGAAAAAATAAAGGAATCTGAATTTCCTGATGCACATCTGCATATTGTGTCCTAAATCTCTGCAAAGTTTGAAAAAAAAATCTGTGCAGTGGTTTATGAGGAGTTGCGCTGACAAATTTTTCATCTTTTTATTCAAGGTATTGCCAAAACCCAAGTTGAAAAGTGCCGAAATTCCCTGAAAAATAAAGGAATCGGAATTTCCCTGGAAATATCCACATATACAGATTGTGTCTGCAGAGTTTGACCAAATTCTGTGCAGCGGTTTATGAGGAGTTGCGCTGCTGACAAACTGTTCATCTCTTTATTCAAATTATGGCCAAAAATCTTAGTTGAAAAGAGCCGAAATTCCCGGAAAAAATAAAGGAATCGGAATTTCCTGGTAATATGCATAACTACACATTTGTCCTAAATATCTGCAAAGTTTGACCAAATTCTGTGCAGCGGTTTATGAAGAGTTGCGCTGACGAACTGTTCAACTCTATATTCAAGGTTTTGCGAAAAATCTAAGTTGAAAAGTGCCGAAATTCCCGGGAAAAATAAAGCAATCCGAATTTCTCGGTAATATGCACATCTACATATTGTATACGATATATTTGCAAAGTTTGACTAAATTCTGTGTAGCGGTTTATGAGGAAATGCGCTAACAAAAAAAACAAGACTGACTGGGTTAAAAACATTATGCCTCACGCAATTTGTTGCGTCGGGTAAAAAAAATAGCTTGCATTTGATCACATATTCTGTTTACCTTAACCTTTTGCATGGTTTTCTCGTAGACATGCTCTTAACAGCAGTGAAGGAGAAGGTTCAAAAGTATTGTGCAACAATTTATTCAAGAAGTGGTGTAAATCAAATGTGGATACTTGAAACTTTCAAGGAACTTTTGGCCATTTTGAAATCACAAGATTTTTCTAAATCAACAGCTTAAAAATTTACGACTTTTCAACACAACTATTCCCCTCAATAAATTATAGTCAGGGCTTTTCGATATCGTCAACAGCTGCTTTTTAAACAAGAGGCCCATGGGCCACATCGCTCACCTAGGCACTGTGGCTACGAAAAAGTAGAAATTGATTTATTACTGGAAAGTTTCAGTCCAAAAGTAGTCCCATAACCAGTCATGCCTTCGCTATTCTTAGATAATTTTAAAAGAATTTTCCTATATATGTCTAAGTAAAACTTTGATTGGCCATTGTGGCTCCGCCCTACGCCCGGGGTCATAATTTGAAAAATAAAAATGAATCTACATAACCTGAGGATGCTTCCATATAAATATGACAAATTATGGCTTTGCTATTCATGAAAAGAATATTTTTGAAGAATTTTATAATATATTTCTTGGTAAAAATTTGAACGGCCATTTTGGCCCCGCCCTACCCCGGGGGTCTTGATTTGAACAAATTTGAATCTACACTACCTGGAAATGCTTCCATATAAATATGATCAATTATGGCTTTGTTGTTCATGAGAAGAAGATTTTGAAAGAATTTTCCTATATATTTCTATGTAAAACTTGGGTCGGCCATTGTGGCCCCGCTCTACCCCCGGGGGTCATGATTTTATCATACTTCAATCTACACTACCTGAAAATGCTTCCATATAAATATGATCATTTATGGCTTTGTCATTCTTGAGAAGAAGATTTTTTAAAAAATTTCTTATATATTTCTATGTAAAACTTTGGTTTGCCATTGTGGCCCCGCCCTACCCCCGGGGGTCATGATTTGAAGAAATTTGAATCTACACTACCTGAGGATGCTTCTATATAAATATGATCAATTATGGCTTTGTAATTCTTGAGAAGATTTTTAAAGAATTTTCCTATATACTTCTATGTAAAACTTGGGTCGGCTATTGTGGCCCCGCCCTACCCCCGGAGATTTTAAGATTTTAACAAACTTGAATCTACACTACCTGAGAATGTTTCCCCATAAGTTTCATCTTTCCTGGCCCAGTGGTTATTGAGAAGAAGAATTTAAAAACATACCACCAAATTTTCACTAATTCCAAATTATCTCCCCTTGAATGAGGGCGTGGCCCTTCATTTGAACAAATTTGAATCCCTTTTACCTACGGATGCTTTGTGGCAAGTTCGGTTAAAATTGGCCCAGCGGTTCTTGAGAAAAAGTCGAAAATGTGAAAAGTTTACAGACAGACAGACGCCGGACAAAATGTGATCAGAAAAGCTTACTAGAGCCTTCGGCTCAGGTGAGCTAATAAAAAATTAAAACTCTTTAATTTACTTCATATTTGCAAAATTATTTTTGTTTAAATATTCTGATTGTACACATAAGTTCTCTGAAGTTGATATCAAAATGTTGCATGAGTTTCTGATTGACAAAACCAGGTCTTCTAGCAATCTATTGGAATTCCCATGGGTACCAATTGCGTCCCGTAATTGGCAGACCTATTTGTATTCATTTGAAGCAAAATTTGTCAAAACTCTTGTACGTGAAAAGAAGAAAACACTCGCTGTGGCCTTCAACTCGATATCTAGATATATTGACGATGTTTTGACAATTAATTATGGTAATTTTCATTATGTCGATACGATATCGCAAGGAGCTTGAAATAAAAGATACCACAGAGTCTGACACATTTACTTCATATTTGGACTTTTTTTGCTTGAAAAAGACGTTAATGGTCATCTTACAACCAAACTCTATCATAAACGTGATAACTTTACAATCGTTAATTTCCCTTACTTATGCAGCAATATACCTTCATCACCTGCTTAGTTACGGAGTATATATTAGTTGATTCGATATGCAAGGGCATGCTCGTCGTATGATACAACGACTTTGTCAGCAAATACAATTTATCATTGAATCAAATAATGAAAAACTTTTTTTCATACTTATTGTTAGTATATTATTTATGCACTGAATTGACTGCGGATTTTTCCCTTATTTCCATTCATGAGAAGAAGCACACGGCGTGTGTGACCGGTCGGCAGGGGATGCTCACTCCTCCATGGCAATTGATTCAACTTCTGATGTAATGGAGGACCGTGTTTTCTCTTCTCTTATTTTGTATTGTTTTTAAGAACTTTTGATTTTATTGTATATGAAAGAATATTTATTGTCATGAATTTTCAATAGAAATAATACAGTTAAGAAACACAAAAAAATGAAATAGGCTTAATTAGCAAGTGTTAAAATTGGCTAATTAAAGAATCAATATCTCTCCTGTCGTATACAACAACAATAATCAAGGAGAACGTCATAAACAAAGAAGGGCTACTTTGTGGAATATCAGCCAGAAGCTTCTAAAATCGTTTTAAATTCTGTTCGATTCATTTTTTTCTTCAAAAGGTACATCGCTCGAGGTCTCTTTGGTAGTTTTTGAAGAAGAGAACTGTCTCCTTATGCTAGCTGTAAGGGATCCTTTGAAGCCCAGGCCACAACGGCAAATGCTCTTAAGCTCATGTTGAAAATTTCTTGAAGTGACAACGTACAAGAAGAAATTGATGGCGTAATTGATTTGTTCGGTTATCTGTGTGACTTCGGTGTAAATCTGAAACCCACTGTTTTGAACTCCAAAAGCATTCTTACGCAGGATAAATGCGCTCAAATGGAGGGATCCGACGGGGGCAATGAGTACGATGTAGGCAATCATAACCCCCAATAACATCATGGTTGTTCTATTAGACTCGGCTTGTTGCTTTTGGTCCACCATCTTATGTTTTCCGGTTAGGCGGCGTCTTTTCCGTGTTAACTGTGAGAGTTTGAATATTATCAGCGGTGTGAGTATACAGAGAATGATGATAGGGATGAAAGAGTACAAATTGACTCCTCCAAGTAGAAATCTACCGAACTTTTCCACTTCCTCTGGATTACTTGCATTGTAAACATCTGGATGGCATATCCCGTTTTTAATCTTTGATGCGTAGCTCCATATCGATGTGTAGGTACCTATGAAAACATAAATGCTGATGATTCCAACACGAACTACGTTTTTCGTGCAGATAAACTTGGCTTTTAAAGGAAACCAGACAGCTATGAATCGCTCCACACACATTGCGACCACCAGCCAAGAAGACGTCATCTTTGAGGTTTTGAATATTACAAAGAATATTTTGCATCCTATATCTGAGAGTGCCCGAAGATCTGTACCAATAAGTTGAATGATAAATCTTTTGTTGAACGGTTGCGTCAGAAGGAGGACGGAGTCGGAAACTGAGAGTGCCATAAGAATCATGCTTGATGTGATGTTCTTAAATTTTGGTCTTATCATTATGATGATAGACAAGCAGTTGCCTACAAGGCCAAGGACAAGAAAGGTGGGAAGGAAAATGAAATTTGTATAATGGAGGACTTCAAGGACGCGCTTGACGTCGCTTGAATAAGTGCCTGATTCATCAGATGCATTAAAACCAGAATATCATGAGAGGGCCAATGCAGGCAATGTGAATCTCTCTTTCTTTCTCCCTCCTTTTCCTCTCTCTCCATCTGTGTTCAATGCTGGCATTCGGCGATTCTCTTGAGAGCCATTGGGCGACTCTCTTGATTCCTAATCCATTTTGTCTGTGCAGTTCTCAGTACTTCTCCTAAAAATAGATTCGGAGTTAGTTACACAACATTGTTTCATGTAAATCTCATTTTCGGCATTGTTTCACCAAATAATAACAATTTATCGTCGTGTCCCAACGTAATAATTAATGTAATATGCTCTAAAAATTAATTCCAATGCTCTTGAGCAGACTTTTAATTTTATGTATTCATGTAATCATCACTCCATGAAAAATAAGTCAAATATTGAATATTAAATATAAAACCATACGATATGGTTGTTGGCCACCATGTTAACAAACAGGCTCAGGTCTCATAGAATCATCACAGACTGTAGTGTAATGTGGCCGTAGAATCCATCTGTGTATCACTCAACACTTTAAAATCTGTTTAGAAAAAAAATAAGACATGTATTTAAAAATACTGAACCAATCGATTTCGGCAGAGTGGGGCATATCAAAACTATATGTTGAAGAGTAAAAAAAAAACTTATCAGACCAAATAATTAAAGTGGTAAAACCATAGGGCTGTCTAAATATCGGAAAATTAGGGGGAGCTACGGCCCTTCTCTGGTTCCCACAGTACAGGGCTGCAACATACCTTACTTACAAGGAAGAAACTATAAACTGCTATCACAAGGTCCGTGAGGTGGTTAATAAATACTATAAATTTTGATTGGACGTATATTTCTGATGATACGAAGAGAAGTCATATTTGCTAAGAAAGGCCCCTGAACCGGGGGGAGGGGCTAAGCCCCCTCCCTCCCCCATTTTCCCCCAAAGATGAACAATATACTTAGCATTGAAAATTGGGGCTTACCTTTATTTTCTTTTGTTTAGCCTCCACACTTTTAATTAGCCACCCCTTTTATTTTGCTTCTTATTCAATGGCTAATATTTATAGATTTATATATCATGTTTACATACTGGGCAGTATACAGGTATTTGTGTGAGGGTGTGTGTGAAAAAAGTTATGAAAAAATACTCGATTCTGCACTGTTTGGTTTCTATATTTCATTTCAAACCAGGCATGTAGCATCGTTTTTAGGTCACCTGAGTATAAACTCAGGTGACCTATTGCTATCCGTTTTCGTCTGTCGTGTGTTAACATTTGAACATTTTCAGCTTTTTCTCTAAAACCACTGAACCAATTTTGGCATACAGCATTTATGGGTGAAGGGGAACAAAAATTGTGAATTCCATGGTCCCTGACCCTCTGGGGCCTTGGGGGTGGGGCCAAATCACTAAAATTAGTGCAATCTTTTAAAATCTTCTTTAAGCAGTCAAACTGTTGGTGTGATTGTAATCAGCATTGAGTCCTCTACCAAAATTGTGAAATTCATGACCCCAGGGTCAGGGGTTCTAGTGCTAGGGTGGGGCTCTATTGATTATATAGTGAAAATGCATAAATTCTTTGAAAATCTTCTTCTCTGCTCCTGGGTATCAAATAAACAAACTAAGTACATAGTTATGATGCGCAAGAGTGCCTCGTTCAAAATTGTGAATGTAATGGCCCCAGCGTCAGGGTTTCTCATGTAAGGGCGGGCCTCTATTGATTATATAGTGAAAATGCATTCTTTGAAAAATTTTCTTTTCTGCTCCTGGGTATTGAACAAAGTACATTGTTATGTTGAGCAAGAGTGTCTCGATCATAATTGTGAATATCCTGGCCCCAGGGGGCAGGGGTTCTGGTGTTAGATTGGGGCTCTTTTGATTCTATAGTAAAAATGCATTAATTCTTTGAAAATCTTCTTCTCTGTTCCTGTGTATTAAATAAAAGTTATGATGAGCAAGAGTGCCTTTTTCAAAATTGTAATTTTTAAGGACTCATGGTCAGGGGTTCAGTAAGTACATTGGTATGATCAGCAAGAGTGCCTCTTTCAAAATTGTGAATGTAATGGCCCCAGGGTCAGGGGTTCTGGTGTTAGGGCAGGGCTCCATTGATTACATAGTGAAAATGCATTAATTCTTTGAAAATCTTCTCTGTTCCTGGGTATTAAAAAAACTAAGTACATTGGTATGATCAGCAAGAGTGCCTCTTTCAAAATTGTGAATGTAATGGCCCCAGGGTCAGGGGTTCTGGTGTTAGGGCAGGGCTCCATTGATTACATAGTGAAAATGCATTAATTCTTTGAAAATCTTCTCTGCTCCTGGGTATCAAATAAACTAAATACATTGTTATGATGACCAAGAGTGCCTTGAATTTTATGGCCCCAGGGTCAGGAGTTCTGGTGTTAAGGCTGGGCTCTGTTGGTTACATTGTGAAAATGCATTTATTATTTAAAAATCTTCTTCTCTGCTTATGGTGAGCAAGAATTGCACCTCAACCAAATTTGTATTTTTTTTATGTCTCCTGTATCAGGGGTTCTGCCATTTGCTTTGGGGGGGGGGGTGTCTTTTGATTACATAGTAAAAAATACATTAATTCTATGAAAATCTTTTCCTTTGCTCCAGGGTATTAAATTATGCCAATTATCTAAGTTTATATATATTTATAATGAATGAAGGTGCATCTGGCAAAACAGTGAAGTTTATGCCCCCTGGGTCAGGGGTAGGAGGGGGTGTGTGTTACTTGGTCTGAAAATAAATTAATGCTTTGAAATCTTCTTTTTGGTATTAATCAACCATTTATGATGAAATAAAATTTATGATAAAATTTTCAAAATTTTGAAATGGCCCCAGGGTTAGTGGTTCCTTTGGAGTGAGGTACATAACTGGTTATAAAGTGGAAGTGCAGTTGCTCTTTCTTACTCTGATCTACTTCTGGGAATTAAGTAACTAGAGTAAGCATGCTAAGTGTATAATTATGGTAAGCAATACTGCCTCTTTCAAAATTATGAATTTCATGGCCTCTGGTTTAAAACACGAATTAAATTCAATTGTCAAAAGTTGTTACATGATCCCCATGTAACCTATATGGCCCGTGGACCTCTTGTTAAAAGTTGGGGGGCCAACCAGAGAGAAAAAAAGGGTTTTTTTTACTTACTTGTAAAAGTTGACAAGCTGGAAAAAAATTTTTGGCATACAATACTACATTTCCTCCATATCACTATACGGTGGTAAAGTGGGGGGTCCAACCAACTTTTCAGTAGACATTTCCAATAGTATAGGTAATGTTGGGGAAAAAAGTGGGGGGACAGCCCCCCTCCCCCCTGTTGCTACGTCCCTGAAAACTCTTTTTAGCAATACTGGTCAGACACCAAAGAGCCTATGCGATAGTAATGCGTCCGGCATCCGTCCGTCTGTAAACAATTTTTCAAAATGCTACTCCTCCTACAGTTTTGGTCTGATTTCAATATAACTTGGCACACAAGTAAACTACACTAAGACACATAATTCTGTGTATCGGTTATTGATTTCGTTGAACGGTGTTGGCGTTGTTACTAAAAAAGATTTTTTTTTTTAGAATTCTTTCAAAATGCTTCTCCTCCTACAGATTTTGCCCGATTTCAATATATCTTGGCACACAAGTAGACTATGCTATGATACATAATAATGTTAGCCTGTTTAAATTCCCGCGCGTAGGTGGCGCTCGTGTACTATCAGTTATATATTCGGAACTCCTCGTAATATTGTGTAAACAGGCCGCAGTATTGTTGTGTCCCTCTCTGCACAAACTTTGGGGGGCATATGTTTCCCACGGAGTCTAATCTTAGGGAAAAGTGGCGGGTAGCGATAAAAAGAGTTGACCAAAGGACAAAGCGGTTGTGGGAGCCCGGGAAACACGATGTTGTGTGTTTGTCTCACTTCCGAGACGAAGACTTCACATCCACGTTATTAGGTTAGCACCAACACATCGCTGATTTATGTTGTTTTCTTGTTGATTTTATGGTGTTTTCTTGTTGACTTTGTCCATAATCTGTATTTGTTGAATTAATAATTTAATGGGTTAGAACTATAGGCATTATAAATGTTAAATGTCAGAGGTAACGCCGGTTATATTGTCACTTCTGATTGACAGATGGTTACCTTTTGTTTACAAAAACGTATTACTCTACAAGGGATTTTTATACAGGTCCCTATATATGTCTATCAGCAATATATGCCTGTTTTAATGATCAAAATATAAATATAAACTGTAATGACTACATTTCCTGGTTTATCTATTTGAAAAAAAAAGTTTTCTTTTTGTACTAACTTATTTTTTTATTCATTGTTATTTTTGCAATGCATTTTATCTTTCTAGTTGTTTGCTGTTTTTAACCCATTCAAATCAAGACATCTTCATCTTCCAGAGTTTTGCGGTGATACAATGCAGGTGAAAAACAGTATTTGTTTAAGATCAGTGTTCTCGCAATTTATGAATTTAATGTGATTTGAAACTGAAACAGTGTTGAAAAAAAAAAATTTAAAAAGCCACAAATGCTCATTAGATTTTTTTTATTTGATAGGAGCAAGGCGTGTGCTGCGTAAAGGAGCTATACCAAGTATTTTCCCATTTAGGCCTAAAGAACAGACAAGAAGAACAAAGATATGCAGGGAGCGTGACAGATCAGTAGTAGATATAAACAATGTTCAGAATGAGGTAGTTGTGTCATGTGAAATGAAACTGGAGGAAGATGTTGTAAAATCAGATGAAAATGATCAACCAGATGAATTAATTTGTCCAGTACTGGGAAAATTTTCCATTGAGCAATTAAAACAAGAACCAAAGAAAGTGAAATATTACACATCGTTTAATGACTATGAACACTTTATGTTTTTCTACTACTCCTTGGGACCAGCTGTTGATCACTTAAGCTAAAAGAGTAGCTTATTATCATCCAAGGATGAACTTTTTCTTACATTGATAAAATTACGCCAAGGCAAAGAGGAAAGGGAACTAAGCTTTTATTTCAGTATTTCAGAGACAACAGTTTCTAAAATTATTGTGACTTGGATTAACTTTCTGTATTTTCAGTTGAGAGAAATTAACATTTGGCCATCTCGTGAAATTGTAAGTGAACATATGCCTTTAGATTTCAGAAGGAAATTTCCTCTGACAAGAGTAATTTTAGACGCCACAGAGATTCCCATTCAGAAACCATCACATGTGGACAGTCAATGCGCAACATGGTCATCGTATAAACACCGAAATACTCTAAAAACAATGGTGGGGTGCACACCCAGAGGAACTATCATAATGTCATTTATCCGCGATTCCTATGGTGGGTCTGTGAGTAACAGGCAGATCATCGAGAGATCAGATTTGATCAAACCTGAGCTCAAGCATTTTAAAAAGAAAGACAGTATCATGGCGGACCGTGGTATCATGGTTCAAGACCTATTTGCAACACGAAGAGTCAACTGGAACCAGAAGAAGTTGTACATGACCGTCGTGTAGCAGCCAAAAGAATCCATATAGAGCGTGTTATTGGACTTGCCAAGACGTTCAAAATATTGCGCAATGCTTTACCTTCAAGCAAAGTTATCCTTGGATCTAGAATCAATTATGTTTGTTTTTCAATAGTTAATTTCCGTCCTTGCATTGTAAATCAAAATTCTTGAGATTCAGAATGTAGGAATTATGGTACATGTATTAAATGTTTGTTGACCTTGTAGCTACGATTGATTTACAGTCATTTGAATACACAACTGACCATGTAGAATATGTAAAGTGTATGCAAGTGTAAATTATATAATTAAATTCTATCTTGAAAATAAACTTTAAAATTCTGATTAAGCTATAAATCAATCAGTTTATAGACAATAAATTTGATCAATATTTTTATCAATTTGAAAATTCATTCCCATGTCAGGCCATCATTAAAAGATTTTTTGTTTGATGCACTGTGACTATTAATTTTTTGAGGAGTTTATTCATTTTTTTTTTGGCTTCATTATTTATATTGTAATTTTTTTATTTAATTCTGAAAAAAATCATTGGATTGGTACATTTTTTTTACTGGTTGCTTGGAGTACATCAAACAAATAATTTTTTTAATAATCATGATACACATACATGTACTTGTAAACTCTATGTTGGGCAGTATTTTAAAACCAAGTTACTCAAAAATTTCAGTTAAAAGTAGTCTTGTTCACAGAGAAAAAACATTGGTAGAATATTAAGAAAAAACATAAGGATGTGAATTCTTACATATACATCTTTAATTGCACATAAATACTACAATTTAGTTGCCAAGAATGGTCGATAATACTTTTCATAGAAAAGGGAGAGTTTAGGGACAAGTGAATATTTGCAGTATTCTTCATCAAGATGAATAGTCTGTACAAATAAGTCCTTGAAAGTATAAAAGACAAAATAACATTTTGTTCTGTTTGAAATGTACATTTGTCCCTGGATTTGGTTGTAATAATTACTGTTTTCCTTTAACAGTTAACACAATATTCCTATCACTATCATAACACAGAAAAGGAAATAATTTCCCTGGAGCAATAAGTGCTTAATTCTCTACCTGCATAAGGACATTTAATTTCTATTAAAGTTTCCCTATCAACTACACCATCTGGAGATGCACCTAGAAATGGCAAATCAGTACGAATGAATAGTCCACAACTTTTACACTTCAAATCAAATTTCTTTTCAAACACTTTCAAAGCTTTTGATTCATAATGCTTTCCATGAAGCATTGCTTTTGTACTAAATGTAGCGTTAAATAATGATGAGCACAATTTAAACTTGTTCCGTCTGTCTGTCATCTTGACTATTTCACCAAATTTCGAGGCAGTCAGTCGATATTTCCGTTCCTTAAACCATTCTGAACTCTGACTCTGCTGCCTTGTTGATGACTCTATTTTCTTGGCTGTTTCATCTGTAATCTGAAAAAAAGCAATTATTTAAGTAATTAAAACTTGTATTAAAAAGAAAATTCCTCAAGAGTTGTAAAGAAACTGTATTTTTATTATAACCTATAGTTAATTATCTATTGGGCTGTAAATTATTAATTGTTCATTTATCAAGTATGATCCTATTTCTTGCAATTTCATGTACTCCCTTAACCATCAGTGACAATGCAGATAACCATGAATCATTAACTTTATGCACTACAGAATTACATATACAAGATGATAACCACTACTTAGCACTTACAGTCACAGAATTATCAATCCAGTGTTCCAAGAGAGGATTCTGTAAGTAATCATGATCATTTGATGCAGCCTGCATATTAGCCTTGAAATAGTTGTAACGTAAGGCTATATCCATTGAAGACGAAGAGCAGTAGTTTATCATGACACTTCTAACATAATCGTTGTAGGAGGCCATGTTTCTGTACTTTGCAGGCCTTGGGTCCTCCAACATACTTTCTGTAAACTTTCGCTTAGATGGTACGGACTCAGCTTTCATTGGAGATCCTTGCAAAATAAAATACTACAACTCACCTGTTGTAAGTACTGTTAGAAAGTACAACATGCTACATCTACATAAAAAAGAAGCCTCCTTTTAGAAATCAAACATACTGAATTAATTTAAACCAGATAAAGTCTTAAATTTACACTTTAAAAATCATGGATATTGCCATTTATAATAATATCAACTTCTATTTGACAACTTGCACTTTTAAAAATCAAAATAAAGTGATGCATGGTCACATGTAGCTAATCTGCTTTGAATTGATGAATGATATAGTATATATGTATGTATTCAAGTTTCTCTGCATTGGCCCACAATATCAAATATTTCAAAGATATTTAAGGAATCACTGTCTAGTTAGTATAGTATGCCAGGGCATCAACAATAGTGGGAAACATGGGATAATTTACATAACGGGCGAAGCCCGTTTTGCATAAATTATCCCATGTTTCCCACTATTGTTGATGTCCCTGGCATACTATACTAACTAGATAGTGATTCCTTATATTTCCATTTCATTGTGAAATAAAATTGTAGATTTAGACTTTAAAAATGCAGACATAAATTTATATTACACGAGGATTCCCATCCCAATTTCAATAGGCCTCGCCGACTGACGTGAAAAAACAACGGCAGCCGCACGAAATTTTCATGCATATGTGGCCTCTTTAGCGTCCGACTCAGAGACAGATGCGCACGAGATTTGCATGCATACTAGGCCTCCTTAGCTCCTGACCTATCGACCTGCCTAATTTACATTCCGGCAGAATTATTAGGAAATCAACTCCGCTTACCTACAAAGGGTTATCATAGGAAAAATTTAGAAATGGAAATATTTATAATTTACCACTATAATAGTTCTTGGGTTTATGAAATGTCTGCAAGTTGTCAGTGCAACTTTTTTCCACCTCTATCTCCCCTGTGTTCACAAAATCTACCAGCATAAGCAGTACGGCTGCAATGTGTTTACATGTTCCATGGGGTCCTTTGCCAGCAGGGCATTCACAATGGGAATTGACCAGCTCTCCAGTTGATCTGGTTAACTTTATCTTGTATTTGTAAGTAACCTAATAAATTCAGAAATAAAAGTGTCATTTTTTAATATGATCTATATATGCCTTGTCCTCTTTTCTTAATCTTCATAAATATTCTTGATCAAATAGGAATTCTCTACCTTACAGTCTAAGAGAAAGCTCTGAATATGAAGGCAGGCAGACAGATTGGAGGACAAAGTAACAGACACAAACAATATCTTTGATTTTGATGACATGCAAATCCTCTTAATTTGCTAAAAATCTTTTCAGAAAAAGAAACACATGTATAAACACAAAATATTACAAAATACATCTTTTAATACCTTGTTTTTCATTGCAGCCCCAACAATTCCAATGAAAAATATGTGGTCTCTAGTCTGAAGAGAACTGCATGCAAATATTCTTGTTTCCATCATCTTCTCTCCTTTAGTAAGGGCCTTAATGTCATTGGAAATATCTTGGTCCCCAGCAAGTCTGTATACAAAATAGCCTGTCACTTGCTCTCTAAGCATGAAAAAAAGTATTAAGTCAAAACCGCATATATTACTTCATAATAAAATTTTACTTAATTTGGGGGTAATAAACATCATAGGATCAGCTAGACAGAGAATATACGTATGTACCATTTAACACAGAATTAAAGTTGACTATGTGCCTGATGTTTAGGTAATTCAATGTCAAAGGTAAAATTTTACTAAAAATAAGAAAGAGCGGGGAGCAAGCCCCTTAGCAGTTCTAGCATTTAGCTCCCAACTTGGCAGCTGGGGGCGATCCCCTCTGAAGACAGTGTCAGATGAAAAAAAGTCGCAGAGACAGAAATAAAATTTATTTAATGTGTCTGGTTGTTGAATTACCTTGTAATTTTGGGAAAATGTAATCTGTGCATTTTGCTCAACTGCTGGAATCCTTGGGAAGGCCAGTTGGGTTGTAGAGGGTCAGGCATAATGATGGGCTCATTCTCAAAGTTTCTATTTCTGTCATATGCCTTGAGTCTGAAAATTATACATCCTTTTTAAAATTATTTAAAAAATAAATAGGCAAACATTATTAATGTATTTTACTGTGCAAAATTGCTTATACTATCGATCTATTTGGCCGACTTCGACTGGAACTTTAGTTCGTACTCGAGTTACGTCAACAAATTCTAAAAATAGATATTTTGTTAAACTTACCCTAATACCAGCCGAATAGCATTAATAGCAAAAGATCTTACCCGAGTAAACATGGACAAAAGTTTTCCCTTTTTGTATGCATATTATGCATACAAAAAGGGAAAAACCTTCGTCCCTCTTAAACTATAATTGACGACGAAGAAGGGGAATATATATGTAAAACGATTGTATGCTTTCATTAGGCATAGTTTTCTGTTTTTATTACTGAAAACGAGATCAACGCCTTTAAACGTATTACGATATGCAGAAAATACTGTTCCATAAGTATAAACACTTGGAATATCAGAGATTCATTACAGCGTATTTGTATTAATTTTGTTCATGCATAAAAAAAATCCCGCTCTACTATAGATAGAAACCTTCGCAGTTTAAGATTTGCTAATTAAGCTATCTTTCTACGTAATGTTTTATCAGCTTTTAATTATAATATCTCTGATATTTCAAAGTGTTTATACTTACAAGTCCATGTTGTTTCCACACGCCGCCATCTTGAAACTCGAATAACCCAGGCCTAGACGTGGGCCGTACTAGAGTAGAGTTCAAAGTTGAAATGACGTCACTATAGTCGCAACTCTATAAGTTCGGCTGTTACTCGAGTAACTCGGGCACTTACTATAGTTCCAGTCGAAGTGGGCCTTTGAGTGTCACAATCGGAACATATAGGCGTGCCTGATCAGATGATCGAGATTTAAACTTGTACATATTCAAGTTAAAACTGGTGAACAGTGTCCACATTTCTCATTACACATGCTGATTGTCATTTACACAGTGTGGTATACCACTATACCTATACTCAATTCTCTGCAATGTTATTTGAAAACGTATTTCATTTAAAGCAGAATTATTCCAGGTCAGAGACAATCCCGATCACCGATTCACATGACAGCAGGTTAAACTCATATGTTTACTTATTTTGTTGAGGTCATCCAAGTTTATTGAGAAATTTTATTATATCGGTGAATCTTTATAATAACTCACCTTTCAACTAAGTCGGTCTTTCTTCCTTTAGTTGACGCAGCGCGTTTTATCAGCTCCGTTTTCAATTTCTGCACTGTCCACACCTCGTATTTGTCCGCCATTTTCACTTTGTTTATACCCGATAAAACCGCAGCGCCACCTATGTACGGCGCATACTATTCTGTGTATTGGTTTTTGATTTCGATGAACGGTGATGCCGTGGTTACTAAAAATAGAAATTTTTGTGAAATTCTTTCAAATGCTACAGATTTGGTCCGATTTCTGTGAAATTCTTTTAAAATGCTACTCCTCCTACAGATTTGTTTGATTTCAATATAAATTGGCACACAAGTATACTACACTAATAGATACATAATTCTGTGTATCGGTTTTTGATTTCGATGAATGGTGTTGCCGTGGTTACTAAAATAGAAATTTCTGAAATTTTTTTTAAAATGCTACTCCTACAGATTTTGTCCGATTTCAATATTTCTTGGCACACAAATAGAGTACACTTTAATACATAATTCTGTGTATCGTTTTTTGAATTCGATGAACGGTGTTGGCGTGGTTACTATTCAATTCAATTCAATTCTTTATTGGCACTAAAGCACATATTTATATACAGGAATGTGTTGTTAGCCATATACATGTATTACAAAATATTATACTATTGTAAGCTTGTTTACTAAAAATAGAAACTTCTGTGAAATTCTTTCAAATGCTACTCCTCCAACAGTTTTTGTCTGATTTCAATATAACTTGGCAACAAGTAGACAACACTAAGATACATAATTCTGTGTATCAGTTTTGATTTCGTTGAACGGTGTTGGAGTTGTTACTAAAAATAGAGAAAAAAAATTGAAATCCTTCAAATGCTACTCCTCCTGCAGTTTTAGTCGGATTGGTTTTTGACTTCGATGAACAATATTGCCTTGGTTACTAGAAAAAGAAACTCTCAAAATGCAACTCCAAATACAGTTTTAGTCTGATTATAATGTAATGTGGCATGTAAGCAGACTACACTAAGAACATACAGAGACTTATTCAAGGAACATTATTCTATTTATTGTTTTGTAAAGTTTCAATTCCCAGCTGCTTAAGTACTTTTCTCTTCCTTTGCTACAAGTATAAACCAGTAGAGCTTCAGTCTCGACAGAGACATCTGGTTGTTTTTAGCTCTACTGGTCAGAGACCAGAAGAGCTTATGCGATAGTAATGCGTCCGGCGTCCGTCCGTCTGTCCGTCTGTCTGTCTGTAAACAATTTTCCAAAATGCTACTCCTCCTACAGTTTTGGTCTGATTTTAATATAACTTGGCATACAGGTAGACTACACTAAGATACATAATTCTGTGTATCGGTTTTTGATTTCGATGAACGGTGTTGCCGTGGTGACTAAAAATAGAAATTTTTGTGAAATTCTTTCAAAACACTACTCCTCCTACAGTTTTTGTCTGATTTCAATATAACTTGGCAAACAAGTAGACTAATCTAAGATACATAATTCTGTATATCGGTTTTTGATTTCGATGAATGGTGTTGCCGTGGTTACTAAAAATAGAAATTTCTGTGAAATTCTTTCAAAACACTACTTTTCCAACAGTTTTGGTCTGATTTCAATATAACTTGGAACACAAGTAGACTACATTAAGATACATAATTCTGTGTACCGGTTTTTGATTTCGATGAACGGTGTGGCCGTGGTTACTAAAAATAGAAATTTCTGTGAAATTCTTTCAAAACGCTACTCCTCCTACAGTTTTGGTCTGATTTCAATATTACTTGGCACACAAGTAGACTACACTAAGGTACATAATTCTATGCATCGGTTTTTGATTTCGATGAACGGTGTGGCCGTGTTTACTAAAAATAGAAATTTCTGTGAAATTCTTTCAAAACGCTACTCCTCCTACAGTTTTGGTCTGATTTCAATATAACTTGGCACACAGGTAGACTACACTAAGATACATAATTCTGTGTATCGGTTTTTGATTTCGATGAACGGTGTGGCCGTGGTTACTAAAAATAGAAATTTCTGTGAAATTCTTTCAAAACGCTACTCCTCCTACAGTTTGGTCTGATTTCAATATAACTTGGCACACAGGTAGACTACACTCAGATGCATAATTCTGTGTATCGTTTTTTGATTTCGATGAATGGTGTTGCCGTCGCCCCTGGTTACTAAAAATAGAAATTTCTGTGAAATTCTTTCAAAACACTACTCCTCCTACAGTTTTGGTCTGATTTCAATATAGTTAGAATAATCTAACTTTGTCTCGGTACAAGCCCTCACCACAGTTAGAATACGTCCCATATACTTGCAATGTAGCAGATCGGAGCGGATCCGCTCTGAAACGATTTTGAAGAATATAAAATGATTTGCACTGGAAATAACTATCCAAATAATCAAAACAAACCTTTTTGAGATAGCTTATGCCTTTTATCCCAAAAAAATAATCCATATAAATACAAAAATCCAATTAATTTTCTCAACGTTTTTCTCTCGATTCAAATCCTGCCATGTTTACATTCGGAACTCTCTAGATTGTTCCTAGTAAATGCACTATGCGAGTTATCGCCCGTGTTTCCTTTGCTACATTACGAATACCCGGAACGAATTCTATCGTTAAACCGGGTCCGTAGGACAATATCATTTTAACGATAGAACATTCTATCTAATTCCAATATAACTTGGCACACAAGTAGACTACACTAAGAACTTTAATCAAGGATCATTATTCTATTTATTGCTGTTGTAAAGTTCCAATTTCCAACTGCTTAAGTACTTTTCTCTCCCGTTGCTATAAGTACAAACCAGTAGAGCTTCAGTCTCGACAGAGACTTCTGGTTACATGAGCATTTCTTTCTACAAATTGTACAACACAAGAATAATAAATAACAACATTCATTTGTGCATCCTGCGCATTCTCGCCTCTGAATGGTAAATTCAGTCCCATCTTATGACATAGATTCTAGTATAGACTGTCTGATGCATTTGTTTTCATTTAATGCACCACGCATTTTTGTAATCATACCCTCTGCCGTCATTTGTTTTGTCAAAGAACGGCCATAAGCATAACAGATGGCAGTAGACTGCTGGCCATCGCGACCAGCCCTGCCAACAGGACAAGCATGATTTGGCCACCCCCAATGAATAACCATTCGAATGTCTTTAATTTGGATACCCATGCCAAAGGCTATTGTAACAAAAAGGCACCGAATGCAACTATCCGGATTTTTAAAGGTTTCCATAATCCTTCCTATAACCCTTCTTATAACTCTTTTATTGCTAAACTCTTCTCATCGATAGAGCGATGGAAAATATCAACAACTCCATCAGGAACCCCGCGTTCTCTTAAACCATCTTTAAAGTGAACATACAGAAGGGCTGCGGCACTGATTTATCTATAATTTTAACTAGATGCTGTCATGAGACAGTAATACCCGCACTAAGGTGTTTGCCTCTAAATACATGCTCCTACTGATTGGGCGGCTTTCCAAGGAAAAAGTCAATCCTCGCTTTCGCGGAAGCGGGGGACAATAATCATCATGGTTGATGTATCTAATAAACGAGTTTTGAACTCATATATATATATATATGTGAAAGTTAGATTTTGTTGGTCAACTCGTGTCAATATGCACCAAAAAGGGTTCAATATGGCCTTATAATACGATTGACAATTAAGGAAAAGATACATTATTCTTAAAATACACAATATATTTTTCCTAAATAAATGCGTCTTCTAACAACTCTGGTATATATTTTACAGGATTTTCCAACACATTTGAAGCTGTAGAGGACAACAGTAAATGTGAAAAGAAAATTGAGAACTGCTTACTCAACAGTCCCATCCTTGTTCGTGGAATTATTTTGTCGAAAGTAAAAATAAAACTGTACAAATCAGGTATTCGTCACTATTTAAAGGCATGTCATTGTTTTATCTGTCACTATTAAAAGACACGTCATTGTTTCATGAACAAGTAGTCATGTTGTATATGTGCGTTCGTTATGTTTTGTACGATGGCCGATAGAGGCCGTCAATTTACAACAATGTTATGTGTGTAACGTGTACAACATTTTCAACGCAAGTTACACTTGAAACAAAAAGTGTAGAAAGTGTACATCGTCATTGCAAAATTCCATGTACACTCTACACCAACTTTTGTTTAAAGTGTCGAGAAAAGCATACAAATAGAACAAGTGACATCCTAGTATGGTTAATTTCATATTAGACCAATCAGACGATAAAATATTGTTGAGATTATCATTTGAAATATAGTTTTTAAAAATGTTTTCATTTTAGGGTATCAAATAAAAATCAAATGAATCCTATATCATATTTGTATTTTTTGGCAGATGATGTTTTTCTTGTAAAGTTCATGATGAGAAGTATGAACCAAAAGTTCAAGTTTATTTGCCCCAATAGTACAGCCGAAGAGCCTGGTTGGTATATTAAAGTTTGTTGTATGTAATTACTAAAATTTCTTTCTTCAGTTTGTTCCCATTATATTTATCATTAATTTATTTTTTTAAGCAAGTTTAAGTGAAGTAGATTATAACGAAAGCAAAAGCTTGTGCTCAGAAAGAGGCCCAATAAAAGAAGATACTGAATTCTGGATCGATACGCGTAAGGATAATACTTTTCGATTTAATATCAACTATTGCAAGTGCGAACGAAAGCTAAAAAATCCAAGCGTACATACAAAACATATCTTTTTAACTTTTTACAACAGGGTGATAAAATTAAAACATTTGAGATATTGCTACTTTAGAACATGATTTTCCTTTTCTGAATTTAATTTAGAACCAATTGTTATAATAAACTTCAAAGACGGCACTTGTGGAAAATGTGATTTTTCAAATCGAACGGACGTAGAAGGTAGGTGATTTTCTATATTATATTTTTAACAAGAGGCCCATGGGCCTTATAGGTCACCTGAGCATCATGCAACAACTTTCAAATGATTGAATTTGGTCCATGTTTTAATCATGTACAGAATATTGAAATTAATCTAGTTAAAAAAGACTCTTCACATTGTATTATAAAATGTGACTGCTTACCGTCAATTCCAACCAAAGACAAAAGTAAAAAACCTGCGTACAATTAAGACTTGGGTGCGCTTGTCAAAAGTCACTGGTAGAGTCCACACAGCAGAATGTAACTGTGTTGCTGGGTAAGTAAGTTATATAATATAATCATGAAAATTACATGTTAATTCTTGATATTAATGTAATAAGCTAGAGCTACTTAGGGTCTTTTTTGGCCTAGTGATTTACTGAAAACCCCAAACTATTGAAACTGCTCTTTGTAATATTTCCTAATGCTCAATATTTAAGTATACTTGACAGGTAAAAATGTGTTCAGTACAGGTAGGCCTAAATGTGCATGAAATGTTTTTGTACATTAAATGAGAACTATTTGAGAAAAAGTACCAGGTGTCTTTTTCCTTGCATTTTGCATAAGTTATAAAATTCAACATGCTATCTGTACTAGCACTTTGTTGTTTTAATGATTATAATTAATTATTTTAAAAAATAATAATTTCTTCTTTATTTCACTTCTAGAGAAGGGGGTGCTTGCAACCATATCGCAGCATTATTGTATGGAATTGTTGACATAACGGTAAAAAAGCACACTGGTAAAATTGCCCCAACTTCAAAAGCATGCGAGTGGATCAAACCGCGTAGCAGAAATCTTTCACCAAAAAAAGTGCAGGACATGGATTTCAGCAAAACAACGACGACAGGGAAAAACAAATCATGTTCATATTGTGTCAGCGAGAAAAATCCAGACCTCACCTTACCATCTGTTCAAGTTTTTAAAGAAAATCTGAAGAAAATAAATCCAATGGCAGGTTGGCTAAAAAACTTTTTAACTACACGTATTGAAACATTACCCCCCGCTGCAAAATCAATACCTGAACTTCACCATATAACCTTCTCTTACATGGACAATGTTGATCTTTTTTCTGATGAATGAAAACAACAATTTATGCCATATTTTGGTTCGCTTCAGGTTTCAGCAAAAGAGTGTGAAACTATTAATAAAATTACTATAGGTCAACACATAAACCCAACGGGGAGAGAAGCCAGGCATGGGAGACTAACTGCCTCAGACTTCGGTAAAATTGTACGCAGAAAACCAGCGACTTTACCTGACAATTTACTAAAGTATATTCTTAGATACTGTCCATTTTTTCAAACAAAGCAATGGAATGGGGGAGAGAGCATGAAAAAGTTGTCATTGACTGCTACCTGCTAAAGGTGAGGGAGACACATCCACCACTTACATTCCAGGAGACTGGACTAGTTGTCAGGGAATCGCTACCTCATTTAGGTGCTAGCCCCGATGGACTAGTGTACTGTCCTCACTGCAAGCCTTACCATGGTGTTATTGAAGTAAAGTGTCCGTACAGCTTTAAAGATGTGCTGCATTCTCTGGCGTATCGAATCAACTGAGAGATATAAACTCCGTATTCAGGTGATGAATGTATATTTCTGCATACGTAAGGGAAGTTGACAATAGAAAAATTTAAGTTAAAATCAAGTAAAATAAAGTTAAAATCATTCCAGAAATGGATGCTTTCACGATAAAAGAGAAATGGACTTTTTTGACGTTAGATCTCGGAGAAATATAATTAGCGACACGCCAGGATTATTCCCAAGTCCACCACTATCAAATATATCATCTAGAAGATCGAGTAAAATATCCGAACACCCATCAAACTCTTCAGCCGAAGAAAATAAAGAGGAAACGGAGAATATTTTAGATAACGTAGCTGATACAGTTCCATTACCTGTAGAAATTCCTGTTGTCCCAACATTAGAAAAAACTTCTCCTTTTATAAAGGTGAAAGAGAAAGCAAAGCGGCGACCACCCGAAACACTCCCAAAACCCATTCGCAAACAATTAGAAAAGATATTAGATCATCCCAAACCTAATGCGAATTCTTCTCTACAAAAAACCGAGGAATTACCACGTATACAAATGGTTAAAACTCCTCAGAATGTACCAACGATCCCTGGTTTTCTAATGGAACTCGAACAGAAGCAAAGATGTATTTTACGTACTAAAATTAAAAACAACCTTGATAGAGAAAGTCGAATTGTATCCACCGAAGTAGAACATATTGAAATATTGAATAAAAGGTGTAAGCGTAGCACTTACATGGATATGTCTGGCATGGAAAAATTAAAGCGGCACAATGACGAAGAGGGGATATACGAAAACATGACGGCTTTCAGACGGCTCGGACATATGATTGGTAGAGCTGAGAAAAAGAATGAGCATATGTGTAGTCGAATTATTGGAAAAGAGGAGGCTCATTACTTTGAGATAGGAAGTGCAGAGTGTGAATCTATTCTGGGGAATTTAAAAGATAGGAACCCCGAAAGACCTGTCATATGGAACGTGAAAACTCGAGATAAAGAATATAATTACATTACGAAGATTGATGCAAGAGAAGAGGTAAATAGTAGAAAAAGGTGGACAAAATTTCGTACATCAAAACACTCCTCTTCTCTTGAGCCACACCAAATATCTGTATTCTTTGACGATAGATCAAACACAGATAGCATTGGAACAGGATCGGATATTGATCGTCTCTCTTATGTTTCCGCTCTTGATGGGATATTTAGAAGTTCTACAAATGAGCACGAAAGTGTACACAATGCACACTTCGCATATGTCTTCGATGGATTACAAGATACAAAGTTGCATTTGTCAATGGATGCCTCTCATGAATTCATAAACAAGGGTTTTCAAGAGTCATTAGAACATAGCAAATCGTGTGAACGGAGATCGTCAATAGAGAGCTCAGATTCAGGACTAAGTGACGAAGAGTCAAAAAACAGTGAATGTCTTTTTTGTCAATATAATGAAAAAGTTGTTTATGTTAACATATCTGAATTTAATAAACCAGACATTCCACCGCGGGGAGGAGGTCTTAGAGCGCTATACAGAAGAGGAAGTGCTAAATCTAAGACTGTAAAGAACGAAGAAATTAGGGTACGTGTAGTAGGTAACGAGTCCGAGCAAGGACGATCAACAATGTATGTAGAATAAGAATGTCGGTTTCAATTAAGAATTTCAATACTGTACAACTAAAAATTGCATTTCAAGCTTTGAAAGAATGTTATAGAGGTTCGGTTGTGTACTTTAAATTATCATTATTAAATGGATTCGTTCATGTCGTATAACATTTTAACATTAAACTGTCAAAATGAATATGCATGGATTTTAAATGCTTCACACGTTTTGGTGAGGTGATACATATGTTTCCCGTCATTGCTTAAATACTTTTAAAGGATCACTTCATTATAAGTAGGGATCTGTCCTATAGGACCAGGCTTGGTTTTTTTTCTCTACAAAAAGCTTGTCGATTTCCGTTACGATTAATGACATTAGTTCGAACAGTTCGAACACATTTGCCCCGTGGGTATCCGGGTTAGAATAGGTCCTCAGTACCCCTTGCTTGTCGTAAAAGGCGACTAAATGGGGCGGTCCTTCGGATGAGACCGTATAAACCGAGGCCCCGTGTGCCAGGGGGCGGGGCCAAAACCACTAAAATTAATGCAATCTTTTTTACTCCTGGACATCAAGCAGTTAAACTGCTGGTATGGTTTTAATCAGCATTGAGTTCTCTACCAAAATTGTGAAATTCATGGCCCCAAGGTCAGGGGTTCTGGTGTTAGGGCGGGGCTCTATTGATTATATAGTGAAAATGGTTTAAATCTTTGAAAATCTTCTTCTCTACTCCTAGGTATTAAATAAACTAACTAAGTACATAGTTATAATAAGCAAGAGTGTCTCGACCAAAATTGTGAAATTCATGGCCCCAGGGTCAGGGGTTCTGGTGTTAGGGCGGGGCTCTATTGATTATGTAGTGAAAATGCATTTATTCTTTGAAAATCTTCTACTCTGCTTCTGGGTGTTAAATAAACCAACTAAGTAAATAGTTATGATGAAGAAGATTGCCTCTTCCAAAATTGTGAATTTATAGCCCCAGGCTCAGGGGTTAGGGTGGGGCTCTATTGATTATACAGTGAAAATGCATTTATTATTTGAAAATCTTCTCTGCTCCTAGGTATTAAATAAACTAACTATATAAGTACCTATTTTTGAGGAGCAAGAATGCTTCTACCAAACTTGTGAATTTTATGGCCCCATGGTCAGGGGTTATGGTGTTAGGGCACGGCTCTATAATGATTATATAGTGAAAATACATGCATTACATCTATGAAAATCTTTTTCTCTACTCCTGGGTAATAAGCAGATGAACTACCTATATTAAGTTATGATGTGCAAAGGTTCTTCTTTCAGAATTATGAATTTCAAGGCCCCTGGGTCAGGGATACCAAAGAGGTGGGGGGGGGGCTCTACTTATATACTGAAAATGAAGTGTTTGAAATCTGCTCCTTGGTATTAATCAAACATTTTTGATAAGCAAGTGTGCCTTTTCAAAAATTGTGCAATGTGTAGACCTAGGGTGGGGGGTTTATGTGTACTAGGGGCACTACCGATTTTTGCTGAATATTACTGATAAGTTGAAATGCAATTTTTGTTCCCCTACCCTGTTATGGGTATTAAGTAAACAAACTAAACAATTGCTAAGTGAAAAGTTATGATTAGCAATGGTGCCTCTTTCAAAATTGTGAATGCCAAAGCATTTAGCTTAAAACATGGACCAAATTCAATCATTTGAAAGTTGTTGCATGATGCTCAGGTGACCTATAAGGCCCATGGGCCTCTTGTTAAAAATATAATATAGAAAATCACCTACCTTCTACGTCCGTTCGATTTGAAAAATCACATTTTCCACAAGTGCCGTCTTTGAAGTTTATTATAACAATTGGTTCTAAATTAAATTCAGAAAAGGAAAATCATGTTCTAAAGTAGCAATATCTCAAATGTTTTAATTTTATCACCCTGTTGTAAAAAGTTAAAAAGATATGTTTTGTATGTACGCTTGGATTTTTTAGCTTTCGTTCGCACTTGCAATAGTTGATATTAAATCGAAAAGTATTATCCTTACGCGTATCGATCCAGAATTCAGTATCTTCTTTTATTGGGCCTCTTTCTGAGCACAAGCTTTTGCTTTCGTTATAATCTACTTCACTTAAACTTGCTTAAAAAAATAAATTAATGATAAATATAATGGGAACAAACTGAAGAAAGAAATTTTAGTAATTACATACAACAAACTTTAATATACCAACCAGGCTCTTCGGCTGTACTATTGGGGCAAATAAACTTGAACTTTTGGTTCATACTTCTCATCATGAACTTTACAAGAAAAACATCATCTGCCAAAAAATACAAATATGATATAGGATTCATTTGATTTTTATTTGATACCCTAAAATGAAAACATTTTTAAAAACTATATTTCAAATGATAATCTCAACAATATTTTATCGTCTGATTGGTCTAATATGAAATTAACCATACTAGGATGTCACTTGTTCTATTTGTATGCTTTTCTCGACACTTTAAACAAAAGTTGGTGTAGAGTGTACATGGAATTTTGCAATGACGATGTACACTTTCTACACTTTTTGTTTCAAGTGTAACTTGCGTTGAAAATGTTGTACACGTTACACACATAACATTGTTGTAAATTGACGGCCTCTATCGGCCATCGTACAAAACATAACGAACGCACATATACAACATGACTACTTGTTCATGAAACAATGACGTGTCTTTTAATAGTGACAGATAAAACAATGACATGCCTTTAAATAGTGACGAATACCTGATTTGTACAGTTTTATTTTTACTTTCGACAAAATAATTCCACGAACAAGGATGGGACTGTTGAGTAAGCAGTTCTCAATTTTCTTTTCACATTTACTGTTGTCCTCTACAGCTTCAAATGTGTTGGAAAATCCTGTAAAATATATACCAGAGTTGTTAGAAGACGCATTTATTTAGGAAAAATATATTGTGTATTTTAAGAATAATGTATCTTTTCCTTAATTGTCAATCGTATTATAAGGCCATATTGAACCCTTTTTGGTGCATATTGACACGAGTTGACCAACAAAATCTAACTTTCACATATATATATATATGAGTTCAAAACTCGTTTATTAGATACATCAACCATGATGATTATTGTCCCCCGCTTCCGCGAAAGCGAGGTGCATTAAATCTCATTCGTCTGTCCGTCTGTCTGTCTTTTCGTCTAGCTGTCCGTCCGTCACAAATACTTTAACCTTGCCCATAACTTTTGATTCAGTGGAGCTATGACTTTCATATTTCACATTTGTATTCTTTGTGACAAGATCTTTCTTTGGGTACCACCAAATTTGACCTTGAAGTTTGACCCACTTTTACACAAAAATTCCAAACTTTTACTTTGGTCATAACTTTTGAATGGTAGGTACCAGGACTTTCATATTCCACATATGTATTGTTTGTTGCAAGACTTTTCATTGGATACTAACAACTTTGACCTTGGCCTTGGAGATTTACGTACTTATGTAAAACCTTTAACCTTGACCATAACTTTTGAATGGTAAGAACTAGGGCTTTCAAACTTCACATATGTAGTCTTTGTGAAAAGATCTTTCATTGGATACCAAGAACTTTGACCCTTTGACCTTGGAGATTTACTTACTTATGAAAAATCTTTAATCTTGACCATAACTTTTGAAGGGTAAGGTCTAGGGCTTTTGTAGTTAACTAATCGATCCTTGTGAAAAGACCTTTCATTGGATACCAAGAACTTTGACCCTTAGACCTTGACCTTGGAGTTTTAACTACTTTTTAAAAACTTTAACCTTGGTCACAACTTTTGAACGGTAGGTACTATGATTTTCATATTTCACATATGTATTCTTTGTGACAAGACCTTTCATTGGATACCAACAACATTGACCTTTTTACCTTGGAGATTTACGTACCTATGAAAAATCTTTAACCTTTACCATAATTTTTGAACGGTAAGAGCTAGGGTTTTTGTACTTCACATATGTAATCTTTGTGAGAAGACCTTTCATTGGATACAAAGAACTTTGACCCTTTGACCTTGACCTTGGAGTTTTTTACTACTTTTAAAAAACTTTAGCCTTGGTCACACTTTTGAACGGTAGGTACTAGAACGTTCATATTTCACATATGTAATCTTTGTTGCAAGACCTTTCATTGGATACCAACAACTTTGACCTTTTGACTTTGGAGATTTACGTACTTATGAAAAAAATTTAACTTTGACCATAACTTTTGAACCGTAAGGGCTAGGGCTTTCGTAATTCACATATGTTATCCTTGTGAGAAGACCTTTCTTAAGAAACCACCAACTCAGACCCTTTCATCTTGGAGTTTGACCTATCTTTCAAAACTTTATCCTCAACTTTAACCTTTGAACAGGTGGTGCTAGGGATTTCACAATCGTATTTCTTGTGAGGAAAAACCCTACTTTTGGTAATAATATATTTAATTTGCATTTAATAAAAGTTTAATCTTCGTTTTGTTGCCATACGGGGTCATCAGTGTTTCACAAACACATCTTGTTCCTTATATTGACATGATTGAGAAGAGAAAGGGATTTCATATTTGACATGTGCATTTTCTGCGACAAGATAATTTCGAGCATGCTATGATTTCTTAACCTTGACTTTGACCTTCACGATTGACCTTATTTAAAGAAAAAAAAAACTTCAATGATAATTTCTAAATAAAAGACATGTATTAGACACAATGTGTCATAAAAAAAACATCTAATCCTCAAAGACACCGAAAGCGGGGGACCACAATTCTTTGAATTTGCTTGTTTAAATTAAATCTAAATTAATAAGTCTAAAAAGTTCTGGCAATTCATCAATGTGTGTAATCAAAATGAAATTGCAGCTTACACTAAAGAAAATAGCAAGTTTAAAAACAACACTTGGAAATGAATTGGGTAGGTCACATGAAAAAATCTATGACCGCCATAGGTTATTGATATTCGATTCTGAAAAGTTACAAGAAACGCGTCTAAAGGTTGACGATAAAAGTTAACAGAACTTCGGTCAAAATGGATGGCTAAAGACTCGTTCGTTTTACTTGAAGTATAGAATTTGATTTAAAAGAGCAATTAATTTTCGATTTCCCTAAGTTATATTATGTATTTATTTATGAAGTAGACACAGAGACACTTGTTACTGATTACATTATACATTTATTACGTTATTGTTTAGACAACACTGTAGATGATGGACGTGTGTTTACCGAAGTGTTGTTCCAGCGTTTTGTGGCGTGATTGCATATTGCAGTAGATTTAGAAATTTAACGAGTGTAATGAAGAAAATATAAAAATATCATTCACAGTTTATGCAATCTCTACCCAGAGTTATCGTTCCACGAACGGAAAGCGGACTTTTTTCAAATGTTGTTCAAAATTGCCCAAAGGAAAATTCTAGTTTTAATATTTATGTATCATGATAATGCTGCAAGTTTTTGTCTTTTTAAAGAACTTAACCATGCTGATCTATGTTGGCATTGCGTTTTAAAAATTTTTCGTTCATAATATCCTGCCGAGAATCCCTTGTAACATATATGTCTAATTAGCTTTTATATCTATTGTCCATTTTCATTGATAAACTAAAATAAAATAATTCAAATTAAGATTTAATGTAAGAAAACAAAACTTTATAATTGATAAATTATTTATTGCAATTAGTAAAAGTAAGTAAAGCCAAGAATCTTGGCATTTAGGCATTGACATTTTTTTTTTTGTAGCGAAGCGTAATACGCCCTTTGGTGTTTGGAGATTGGAGATTGAGTTTCTAATGTGGATTTAACATGATTAACTATAGGAAAAACAATTAAGGATAAACGTTGAGGCTGTACAGCTGACGTGAAACGAGATTTATCATATGAATATCTTGGTCAGGTTTTGTTTTTGGTACGATCGAAAATTTTTGACAGAGTTATGCCCCTGGAACTTAGCAAATTCCAATTATTTGTAGTTTCTGTTCATTTTCTTTGCATAGGTTGCACATACTAAAATAAAATTTCGTATACAGATTAATCATATAAATTTTTAGGTCAGGTTTTGTTTGGGGTACGATCGAGATATTTTTGACAGAGTTATGCCCCTGGGACTTACAAAAATTCCAATTATTTGCACTTTCCGTTCATTTTCTTTGCAGAGATTGCACATACTGAAATGAAGTATGGAATATAGAGATTTATCATGTGAACATCTAGGTCCGGTTTTGTTTTGGGTACGATTTGGGACAGAGTCATGCCCCTTGGACATAAAAAATTCGAATCATTTGGGGGAGGGGCATAAGTGTTTTACAAACATTTCTTGTTATACCCCCCGCTTCAAAAGTGGGAGGGTATATAGTAATCGGGATTTCCGTCCGTCTGTTACGCTTTAGGGTACCCATCTCTTATCCGCAACTCCTCTTATACCAATGAGTGAAATTTAATGAAACTTTCACAGAATCTTTATTATATATTGCCGTTGTGCACTTCCTATTTGACTTTTTGATCCGACACACATTTTGGGTTTCCCGGCCACAGCAAAACATGGACTTTGTCATCAGTTATAATCATATGGGAGGCGGGGGGTATCATTTAGTGCGCTCATTGCTCACAGTACCTCTAGTTTCATTTGCGATTTTTTTTTACATTTTAATACATGAACAGCATGCTTATAGAGTAGAACAATTCTTTTTAGCTCACCTGAGCTGAAAGCCTTAGTAACCTTTTCTGATCACCCGTTGTCCGTCTGTAAACTTTTCACATTTTCAACTTCCTCTCAAGAACCACTGGGGCAATTTTATCCAAACTTGATACAAAGCAACATTAATTTTTGTGATGTGGAGTTTAAATTGTTAAAATGAAGGGCTACGTCCACTTACAAGGGGAGACAATCAAGAAGAGACAAAAATAGATGGGGGTCATAAAAAAAATCTTCTTCTCAAGAACCACTGGCCCAAAAAAAAAACTGAAACTTATGTGGAAGCATCCTTTGGGTAGTGTTGTTTCTGCATTGTTAATATGACGCCCGGGGTAGGGTGGGGCCACAATTTGGATTCCACTTTTTACATTGCAATACCTGGGAATAAAGGAAAGATCTTTAAAAATCTTCTAAAGAAACATTGAGTGAGAAAATCTGAAACTTATGTGGAAGTGTCCTAGGGTACATGTGAAGATTCTAAATTGTTTAAATCATGATCCCCAGGATAGTGCGGGGCCACAATAGAGTATCCATGTTTTACATAGTTATAAATGGGGATTTTTGTTACAAATCTTCTTCTCAAGAACCATTGGATGATAAAGGCTGACGCTTATGTGGAAGCATCCTGGGGTACATATTGTGTAGATTCTAAATCATGACCCCCGTGGTAAGACGGGGCCACAATGGGGAATCCAAATTTTACATAGAAATAAAAATAAATTGGATTTTTTTTAATCTTCTCAAGAACCAATGGCCAAATAAATCTGAATCTTATGTGGAAGCATCCTGGGGAAATGTAGATTCTAAATTGTTAAAATCGTGACCCCAAGGGTAAGGGCAGAGTCAAAATAGGGAATCCAAGTTTTACATAGAAATATATAGGAGGAATCTTTAGAAATCTTCTTCTCATTAGGTGAGAAAAGCTAAAACTAATGTGTAAACATCCTGGAGTTGTGTAGATTCTAAATTGTTAATGTCATAACCCTTGGGGTTAGTCGGGGCCACAAAAGGGAATGCAAGTTTTACATAGAAATATTAGGAAAAAATATTAAGACATCTTCTCAAGAACCAATTGGCCCAAAAAAAAATGAAACTCATGTAAAAGCTAATTTCTAAATTGTTAAGATCATGACCCCCAGCATAGGACGGGGCCACAATAGGGAATCCAAGTTTAACATAAGAATATATACATGTATAGGAAAAAGTCTTTAGACAAATTGCCCAGGAAAGTTGAAACTTAAAACTTATGTGAAAGCATTCTGGTGAAATGTAGATTCTAAATTGTTAAAATCATGACTCGGGTGGGGAGGGGGGGG
>PRKT01000660.1:91861-102069 GCA_003671525.1 Saccostrea glomerata
TTGAGTGTAACATTGAAAATTTTCACCCCTCGAAAACCATTGTCAACCTCGGCTGCGCCTCGGTTGACAATGGTTTTCTTGGGGTGAAAATTTTCAATGTTACACTCAACTACATGCAATATTTATATAATAACACCTGTGTTAGTCAACTTACATTGGCTTCCCGTAGAACATCGAATCCAGTACAAGCTGCTTCTACAGACTTTTAAAGCTTTAAACGGAACATCACCACTATATATATACAAGAACTTGTTCAGGTTTACACGCCTAGTAGATCTCTACGCTCAGAGAACTCCATGTTCCTTGTTCAGTCGCGTGCGCGGACTAAATCATACGGCGACAGGCGATTCGACGTGGCTAGTGCAACATTGTGGAACAGTCTTCCTCAAACTTTGAGATTGGAAAGAAATTTTATTCGTTTTAAAAAATTATTAAAAACTTATTTATTTACTACTGCATACCCAGATTATTCCTAAGAAGCTACTTTAATTTGTTTTTAATTTTTAAATTCAAATTATCTTATAACATGGGACATTACAGCAATTAATATGTATAAATATTTCTTATCTTTGTTACTTTTTAAGCGTTTTTAAGGTCTTCCGTTTCAGACGGAAGACCTTATAGTGATTCTACTGTTTTTTCTTATTCTTCTTATTATTTTTTCCCCCAAATCATGTCGGCAGGATTTCTCAGAGATGGCTGAACGGATTTTCCTGAAATTTTCAGGGATGATAGAACATGAAAATATCCCGGGACGATTTTTTCATTTTTTCAAAATTCACTTCCGGTCGTCAGATATGTCCGATTTCCGCTTTTTTCAAAAATATTTAATCCGAGTGAGATCTCAGAAACGGTAAGAGATTAAGACACCAAACTTACAGGGATGATAGATCTTGATAAGTAGGCAAATCCATTTGGTTAAGATTGTCCGTCGTCACTTCCGGTTGTCACAGGAAGTGTTCATAAATATCGAAAATTTCAACTTTTCTTTTTTGAAATTTTTTTTGCATCACATTATAGCATCTTACTTGTAATGTTGAAATATGTCAGTCCCACCGGAAACAAAAACGGCAACTTCCGGTTATAAGAGAAAAATCTACATAATTTGAGTATTTTTCTTTCCCATAAATATTTTTTACAGATAAAGTATTTGGAATGATTTTTAGATATTTGAGAACTGCAAATGTCTACGGTAACGTCAAATATTTTTCAAAAATTCACTTCCGGTCGCGTAATTTCCTGTCCTCAAAATGAGAAGTTATCACAACTAGATCTCGTAAACGGTAAAAGATTAAAACACCAAACTTATAGGACTAATAGGTCTTGATAAGTAGACAAATCCACTTGTAATAAGATTGTCCGCCGTTACTTCCGGTCGTCACAGGAAGTGATCAAATAAATCAAAAATTTCAACTTTTCTTCAATGAAACTTTTTTTGCATCACATTCTAGCATCTTATTTGTAGTTTCGAAATATATCAGACCCACAGGATACAAAAATGACAACTTCCGGTTATGAGAGAAAAACTACATATTTTGAGTATTTTTCTTTCCCAAAAATATTTTATACATAAAATATTTGTAATGATTTTTAGATATGTTATACAGACTGTGAATGTCTACAGTAGCGTCGAATATTTTTATGAAATTCACTTCCGGTTGCTTGATTTCCTGTCCTCAAAATGAGAAGTTATTATAGCTAGATCTCGTCAACGGTAAAAGGTTAAGACACCAAACTTATAGGAGTAGTAGATCTTGATGAGAAAGTAAATCCATTTGGGTTAACATCGTCCGCCGTCACTTCCGGTTGTCACAGGAAGTGATCAAATAAATAAAAAATTTCAAAATTTCTTGATGGAATCTGTCTTAGTAATACATTATAGCATCTTATTTGTAGTTTTGAAATAATTATCAGTCCCACTGGAAACAAAACGGCAACTTCCGGTTATTATAGAAAAACTGCATAAATTGAGTATCAAACTAAACCATAAAAATCTTTAAAAAGGGTATTTGAAATGATCTTAGGACATGTCATTCAGACTGAAATGTCAAGAGTAACTTTAAATATCTTTTTTTTTTAAATTTATTTCCGGTCACGTGATTTTTGTCCTCAAAATGAGATGTTAACATTACGAAATATCTTAAATTGTAACAGATCAAGACACTAAACTTATATTTAAAAAAAAAACATGAAGATTTGGCAACAGATATAGCGTAAAATGCTTCTGCCGTCACTTCCAGTCGTCACAGGAAGTGATAAAAAGATTGAAAATGATTTTTTGTAAATGTTATTAAGACTAAAATTGTCTAAAGTAATGTTGAGAATCTTGGTAAGTTACACCTCCGGCCGTTTGTTTTCCTGTATCATTTCAAATATCATATGCCCTTTTTAACATAGATAAAAATTCATTCATACAGATAAATAGAGGAGAACGGAAGACCGTTTTTGTTGCTGTAGCAACAAGAGTTTCTAGTTATTTTTGTGTTTGGTTATATAAAGAATTTCTTATCAAAAAAAATATAACATATATACCATAAGTGATTTGAGTTTTGTGTGGTTTGACTACAGCATGCTCCCCTTTCTTTGCCTTGGGATAACTCAGCTGCCATTGGGCTTCACCTGCTCTTATGGAGGCTTGGTGTCTCTTTCCATTTTCATTAAAGTGTAGTGATGCTACACAGAGCCTAAAATAATTCATAATTCAGATATCTAAAAATTTATGGGTTCATTTTTATGATCAAAATAAATTCTTTTAAAATCAAAAGAAAATGATTCATTTGTTCATGCTTTATGTTTGTAAATTACCGTACCTGGCAATCATTGCAGGATAAAAAAAGTGTGTGTTCTTTGGGGCAAAACTGTTAACCACACTATGGTAAACCTCCAGTCCATATGTCTGATGAAGTGGGGATAACTTGCCAATGTCCTTCAACAGAAATTTACTCTCCACCACTTCTCGAAAAAGTTTGTGGGCCCTTGAACCTATGGGAAACAATAGTCAGTCATTGATAACTTAAAATTAGATAAGTTTTATTATAGAAATTGGACATTACTTTTATTATACACATTGTACAACTATTTAAATAGTTCAGTAGTTTTACAGAGTGACCTAAAGATGTGATAAAATTTGATGTTATACCTTTCTTAAGCCAAAGCTTATCTTCAGCCAATACCCCATGTTCACAACTATCATGTTTGTTAGCAATATGTTGAGTCAGGGATGCCCACTTCTGCTCCTTGAGTTCCCCATTTTCCACGCTTGAGACAGCCACCCAGTAACAGTGGTTGACTGCACTTTTGACCCATGGCCTGATGTTCTGGCAATCTTTCTTTTTGGCTGCAGCTTCTAACTTCTTTGAGACTCCTGTATATTAAAAATTTAGTAGTTTTATAAAAATGTCAAATCTCCTCTGCTGCTGGGTGTAAAACAAACTAACCAAGGACATAGTTATGATTACCAAGCGTGCCTCTTCAAAAATTTTGAATTTCAAGGCCCCTAGGTCAGGGGTTCTGGTGTTAGGGTGGGGCTCTATTGATTATATAGTGAAAATGCATTAATTCTTTGAAAAATCTTCTCTGCTCCTGGGTATTAAACAAAATAATTAAGTACATAGTTATGATGACCAAGAGTGCCTCTTCCAAAATTGTGAATTTTATGGCCCCAGGGTCAGAGGTTCTGGTGTGAGGGCGAGGCTCTATTGATTATATAGTGAAAATGCATTTTTTCTTTAAATATCTTCTTCTCTGCTCCTGGGTATCTAATAAACTAACTAAGTACATAATTATAATGAGCAAGAGTGCCTATACCAAAATTGTGAATTTTATAGCCCCAGGGTCAGGGGTTCTGGTGTTAGGACTGGGCTCTATTGATTATGTAGTGAAAATGCATTAATTCTTTGAAAATCTTCTCCTCTGCTCCTGGGTGTTAAACAAAATAATTCAGTACATAGTTATGATGACTAAGAGTGCCTCTACCAAAATTGTGAATTTTATGGCCCAAGGGTCAGGGTTCTGGTGTTAGGGCGGGGCTCTATTGATTATGCAGTGAAAATGCATTAATTCTTTGAAAATCTTCTCCTCTGTTCCTGGGTATTAAGTAAACTAACTTAGTACATAGTTATGTTGTGAATTGTGAAATTGTGAATTTTATGGCCCCAGACCTGGGGTTCTGGTGTTAGGGTGGGGCTCTATTGATTCTATTGTGAAAATGCTTTAATTCTTTGAAAAATCTTCTCTGCTCCTGGGTATTAAACAAAATAATTAAAAGACATATTTCTGAGTGCCTCTTCCAAAATTGTGAATTTTATGGCCTTTGGGTCAGGGGTTCTGTTGTTAGGATGGGGCTCTTTGATTATATAGTGAAAATACATTGAATTTTTGAAAATCTTCTTCACTGCTCCTGGGTATTAAACCAATGAACTATGAACATAGTTATGATTAAGAAGGATGCTTCTTCCTAAATTGTTAATTTTATGTCCCCTGGGTCAAGTGTTCTGGTGTTAGGGTGGGGTTCTATTGACTATATAGTGAAAATGCATGAATTCTTTGAAAATATTTTTCTTTGCTCCTTGATATTATGCCAATGATCTAATTATATATATTTATGATGAAGAAAGCTGCATATAGCAAAATGGTTAATTTCATGCCCCCTGGGTCAGGAGTATTGGGGGGATGGGGGTGTTACATAGTCTGAAAATAAATTAATGCTTTCAAATCTGCTCTTTGGTATTAATAAATCATTTACGATGAAATAAAATTTCCACAGTTTTGATATTTGTGCTTCCTGTTGGGTCTTGGACAACTGATGAAATGAATTTTTTCTTTGTTACTCTGATATACCTCTGGGTATTAAGTAACTAGAGTAAGCATGCTTAGTGTATAACTATGATAAGCAACGGTGCCTCTTTCAAAATTGTGAATTTCATGGCCTCTGGTTTAAAACACAAACCAAATTCCATTGTTTGAAAGTTGTTACATGATACTCAGGTGACCTATAAGGCCCGTGGGCCTCTTGTTAATGATAATTCCTATATATTTCACTGTAAAACTTGGATTCTCCATTGTGGCCCCGGCCTACCCCCAGGGGTCATGATTTTAATAATTAAGAATATAAACTACCCCAGAATGCTTCGATCCACTTGGCCCAGTGGTTCTTGAGAAGAAAATTTTCAAAGATTTTTCCTATATATTTCTATGTAAAACTTTGATTCCCCATTGTGGCCCCTCCCTACCCCCCGGGGTCATGATTTGAATAATTAAAAATCTACACTACCCCAGGATGCTTCTACATAAGTTTCAGCTTTTCAGGCCCAGTGGTTCTTGAGAAGAAAATTTTCAAAGATTTTTCCTATATATTTCGTTGTAAAACTTTGATTCCCCATCTTGGCCCCGTCCTACCCCCGGGGGTCATTATTTTAACAATTTAGAATCTGCACTACCCCAGGATGCAACCACATAAGTTTCAGCTTTTCTGGCCCAGTGGTTCTTGAGAAAATTTTTTAATGACCCCACCCTATTTTTGTCTTTTCTTGATTATCTCCCCTTGTGAGGAGACTTGGCCCTTCATTTTAACAATTTAAATTTCCCTTCACCCAAGGATGCTTTGTACCAAGTTTGGTCAAAATTGGCCCAGTGGTTCTTGAGAAAAAGTCGAAAATGTGAAAATTTTACAGACGGACGGATGACGGACAAAATGTGATCAGAAAAGCTCACTTGAGCCTTCGGCTCAGGTGAGCTAAAAACTGCCCCAAAAATGTTTAAATTTTCCAAAAACATTAACCTGGTCATTCTCTTGCTGAAATTGCAGCATCTGAAACCTCATCTGGTACAATGAAACACACTAGAATCATGTTCCATGCATGTATGATCAATATATGGCATAGAACTACTTACAAAGAAAAAAGCTCCTAAAACCTTAACCTGGGATGCCCACACCGATGCCGAGTGTATCACATAAGCTCCCCCCAATTTCATTGAGGTGAGCTAAAAACCATCTCTATTGTCAATAGGAACAAGGTTAAATCATGGCTAAAATCTTCTCATGTGGAAAATATAAAACAGATCCAGCATTCAAAGCAGGTTTAGTAGTGGGCTGCTGCATGCATCCCTAGATGCATCCTCCATGCAAGTTTTGTCCAGGTGTGTCTTATAGTTACTTGGGAATAGACTTGCTACTAAAACTTTAACCAGGATGGGGACGCCAAGGGTATAGCATAAGCTCCTTTCGACTTCATTGAGGTGAGCTATAAATCCCTCCTTCATCAGAACAACTAAGCTACATATGGCATTACTTTAATATAAATCACAATCAAAATACTTCAGTACTTGGAATCTTGCAGTCGTTTCTAGAGAGCTGACAGGTTTTCATTGAGCAATACTTTGTAAAGTGACTTTTAGGCAAATAAAGTGCATTTAAACCTTGATTGATAGAATAGACTTTGGGTTAAGATTAAGATACACTAGCTGTCGTGTCACCAGCAATATCTGTACCAAGTGTGAGCTTCCCAGCAGTGTATCTCTCTACCAAAATTAGGGCTTAACAAAATGGCAAAAAAAATAATCAGACATGGTCATTCTTATATATGCCCAATAAATTGGTTAAAGCAATCTATCAGTTCAGCATTCTAGGTATGAGCAATTTCTAAAACGAAGTCAATTACTGACAGATAAATTGCTGAATCAAAAATGTCAGTCAATACAGGCTATCAGGCGATCTTCTTCCGAGAAACGCTCGTTATGTGCATGCGTGCGTGTTCTGCAGAAAACATAGTCCCGATATTAATATATTTAAATATTTTAAAATATTTTAATTTATTATTTCTGTTAATTATATCAGTTTCTTCTTGTTTATGTTAAAAATGTCAAACATAACAAAAATATTTCTTACACATTTTCAATACATGCCCAAGTATAAGCCATTGCCCAACCCTAGGACAGAGATCCTGATCCCAAGGCCCTAGATTTCTTGATTTTAGTAGATGACTCATTGTTCTCAGCATAATCATTAACACATTTTACCTCCTCGAAGTCAAAAGTGTGTTAAAAAGAAGATCGTATAACATATTAGGCGTTTTCAACATACACTTCAATATAAACTTCGCCCCATCCTAGAGCCTGAACCCCTGACCATGGGGCCATGAATTTCACAATTTTAGTACAGGACTCAATGCTGATTACAATCATGCCAACAGTTCGACTGCTTGATGTCCAGGAACATAGAAGATTTTTAAAAGTTGCACTATTTTTAGTGGTTTTGGCCCCATCCCTCATGCCCCAGGGGGGCAGGGACTATGAAATTCACAATTTTTGTTCCCCTTTACCCATAGATGCTTTGTGCCAAAATTGGTTGAAATTGGTTGAGCGGTTTCAGAGAAGAAGCTGAAAATGTTCAAATGTTAACGCACGACGGACGACGACGGACGAAAACGGATGGCAATAGGTCACCTGAGTTTACTCAGGTGACCTAAAAAACAAGTAAAAAACAAACGGGGAGAAGTGAATTTAAATATGTCCCTTAATCAAGAGTGGTCTATCATTTTAAAAAATTATTGAATATTAGTACCCTTGAGTGAAGCAGACCAAGAGACCATGACGTTATATAAGAGACGTAATTTACGCTTGCTTTCGTGCGCCGGTGTACACTTATATTCTTTCTTAAGTTTATTTTTTTTAATAATTTTCTTATGAGATGAGATATCATCATCAAAATTGAAGTGCATGATCATATATGTTACTCTTTGTTATGATAAGGAAAGAAATTTAATAAAGCAAAGAGAAACAAAACTGTTTTCCCTGTCTACGACTTTTTAGGACAACCCTCGTAAAGTAATGTTAAAACATCGTTTATTATCAATGATAGTTTAAAATTTGTTCTTGTACTAGACATGTTTACATGTGAACTCCTTTTTGAAAATTCAACATCACATTGGTTTGCGTCACACATTATCATTTTTTTTTAATTACCACTCGGCATACCTCGGCCGATTATCATTTTGTGTTTTAACTGGATTATATGGATTTTATTTCATGAAGTTGACAGTCGGTAAGTACAAGTTTGAGTATAGATTGCGTTATAATAAATCGGAAATTCAAATGGTTAGGTTGAAGTTCAAAAAGGGTCAAAGATCATTGCAAGTCACAGTAGACGAATTTAACACTGTGAAGTTATCTCCCGTTGTCGCATGATATAAGTTACAGGCGCAGATCCGCAATCTGTAGACGAAACGTGAATATCCAATTTTGACCCGAAAAGTAAACAAATGTCAATGCAGTGGATTGGCTCTAATTCACCCCCTCCTAAAGAGCCCAGAGTCTGTCAATCCTGTGAAAAGCACATGCTTATAATATTTTCTGACTCACGTGGAGTTATTTTAAGTCATGTTGTACCAAAAGGAAGATCAGTAAAATAAAGCAAAATATTACTTAAAGGTTAGATATAATTTTTATTGCATAAAAAGAAATATGAAGTACTGTAGGCTTAAATTTTATTGAATCCACACTTTCCAAATAAAAGTAATAAGTAATACAATTAATCGAAATATTGATTATGCAATTATAACCAGAAGTCTCTGTCGAGACTGAAGCTCTACTGGTTTGTACTTATACCAAATGAAGACAAAAGTAGCAGTCCGGGACTCGAAACTTTACAACAGCAATAAATAGAATAATGATGCTTGATTGAGCTCTTTTTGTAGCAAGATATTGCAATAAGACTACAGCCGTAGGAGTAGCTATTAATAAACTTTTTGAATATTTTTAGGTCACCTGAGTGTGACCTATTGCTATCCGTTTTCGTCCGCCGGTGTGCGTCGTCCGTCGTGTGTTAACATTTGAACATTTTCAGCTTCTCCTCTGAAACCACTGAACCAATTAGATTTTTCTGCTCCTGGGTATTAAATAAAGAACTAAGTACATAGTTATGATAAGCAAGAGTGCCTCTTCCAAAATTGTGAATTTTATGGCCAAAGGGTCAGGGGTTCTGGTGTAAAGGCGGGGCCCTATTGATTATATAATGAAAATGCATTTGTTCTTTTAAATCTTCTTCTCTGTTCTCTGAAGAGTACCTCTTCCAAAATTGGAATTTTATGGCCCCAGGGTCAGGGGTTCTGGTGTTAATGTGGGGCTCTGTTGATTATATAGTGAAAATGCATTTATTCTTTGAAGATCTTTTTATCTGTTTCTGGGTATTAAATAAACAAACTAAGTACATAGTTACGATGCAGAAGAGTGACTCTTTCACAATTGTGAATTTTATGGCCCCAGGGTCAGGGGTTCTGGTGTTAGGGCGGGGCTCTATTGATTATATAGTGAAAATACATTAATTCTTTGAAAATCTTTTCCTTTGCTCCTTGGTTTTATGCCAATGATCCAAGTATATATATTTATGATGAAGAAATGTGCATCTAGCAAAATGGTTATTTTTTTTATAGGGGGTTACATGTCTGAAAATAAATTAATGCTTTGAAATCTGCTCTTTGGTATTAGTCAACCATTTTATGATAAAATTTGCAAAATCTTGAAATATGTGGCCCCAGGGTCAGTGGTTCCTTTGGGATGAGGTGCAAAACTGGTTATAAAGTGGAAGTGCATTTTCTCTTTTTTACTCTTATCTACCTCTGGGTATTAAGTAAATAGAGTAAGCATGCTTACTTTATAAAATTATGATAAGGAATGGTGCCTCTTTCAAAATTATGAATTGTAAATTTCATGGCCTCTGATATAAAACACAAAAAAAAAGTTAATTATTTGAAAGTTGTTACACATTACTCAGGTGACTTATAAGGCCCGTGGGCCTCTTGTCAATTTTAATGACCATGGCAACATCGTTCATCGAAATCAAAAATTGATAAACAGAATTATGTATCTTAGTGTAGTCTACTTGTGTGCCAAGTAATATTGAAATCAGACCAAAACTGTAGGAGGAGTAGCATTTATTTTGAAAGTATTTCACAGAAATTTCTTTTTTGAGTAACCACGACAACACTATTCATGGAAACCAAAAATCGATATACAGAATTATGTATCCTAGTGTAGTCTACTTGTGTACCAAGTTATGTTGAAATCAGACCAAAACTGTAGAAGTAGGAATTTGAAAGTATTTCACAGAATTTCTATTTATAGTAGCGACTGCAACACCGTTCATGGAAATCAAAAATCGATACACAGAGTTATGTTGTAATCAGACCAAAACTGTAGGAGGAGTAGCATTT
>PRKT01000660.1:120714-136423 GCA_003671525.1 Saccostrea glomerata
AAAAAATCAAATGCCTAAATGTCAATATGAACAGGGGATGACCTTTCTCCGTGTGTGTATGTGTTATAGAATGTATAGATGTACACATAAAAATTTGTATTCTGGTTAATTGCTTTTAAGATTTCAACATTTGAAGTAAATTATTACCGTACATCAAATTACTTGGTTTAGATTTGAGATTAGTACTAAAATAATCAGTTATAATTGAAAAATGAATTTTGCGACGCAGACCAATTGCAGACTATATACACGACTTTGTATAGAATATATATTAGAACTACATGTAGATAAACAATTCACAATCATAGCTTAAGAACAGCAGTAATAATACCAACCCCACCCCCTTTCAGCCGCGCAAATCCCAAATAACTTCCCTTTCCACTTGTGATATTTTCCCTGACCAAAACCAGCACGGACTATATGTATCGACGTGCTAGTCTGTACGGAGAAATGAGAGTGTGTTTACTATTGAGCTTTTATGGAGTTTATTTCTTTTTTGTGATGCACATTTCAATAAATGGAATTCAGGGTGTATATGACTTGACTTGTGCACATCTTCGAACCGATGCAGTAACCTTATTACCAGGTATGGGTACGTTAACAGCGTTCGAGGCGTTTTCTCGATATGCATCAATTGCATAGGACCTGCAAATCAAAGACGTTGGTTGTTTTGTTCCATTTAAATAATATAATTTCAAAATGTGTTTGCAAATGTTACTGCTTTTTATTTCAAGTTATTTCTGCATAAATTGGCGCACTGTAAAATTTACGTACTCATGCATCTAAATTTCTCTTCCAAACTTGCATTTCTTTCTTTTGATTCAAATCAATAATCATTTAAAAATATGATTATTATGTTGTTTATTTTGGTTTTGAAATGTCTTGATCACCTCATGTGTTCTCATATGCTTTACCATCGGAGATGTGCACAAGTCGATACCCAATCCAAAAATTCATTCAAGTGTAACGAGCGCATTGGATATATATCGTTAAAATTATCTGAAAGAAATATGACGGAATACGGCTAAAGTTGGTATGAAACAAGTCGTACATAGATGAAAATGTTGCGTTTTTAAGAATTCATGTCAGCTTTAATATATGTAAAAAGTATGTCTACTAGAAAAGACAATTTCTTGATTATATGACGGCCTCGCTATGGGTCTAAAGGTACCGTCAATAAAACCCCAGCAGTTCTCAAGCGGGGCCTTTTGGTGAACCGACTCACCGTACTGTCTCAGCTTATGGGGTACTCATATAGAGTGACTAAAAATCGCAGAGAAAATAGGTGGTCAGTGTTCATCTCTCTGATTTACGGTACAATGAAATTGACCTTTTTGCACCTAGAATTTAACTCTTTGGTTAATTACTTAAACCTTAATTATATATTATCAGATATAACCATGGCAAAAAAATATGATCTTATGTTACGTAAATATTTTGAATAATATTTATCATTGAAAAAATCTTGCAAATTAATGCGCGTAAATTATTGTGTGATCTTTTTGCACTAAAAAGTTACACATTTTGGGGTATTAAAAACTAAATAGGCAATAAAAAATTTTCTCAAATCAAGCTTTTTACGACTTAAGTGCTGATCAGTCACAAGTATCAAGTACTTTAAAATAATGAAAGAAAAAGTTGGGGTCAGTGATGTTAATTTTGAAATATTGGTCAAAATATGTGATTTTCAGGCAAAAAATGGTGTAAATTTTATATTGACTTATTTGACATATCTTCATTTTTTAGCAAAGTTTGTTGAAGGAAGGTGTAAAACTTGTTCTAAAAATATAAATCAAGACCTATATAAAATATTCCTAGCAATATCATAATGGAAAATATTCTCCGATTAAAAGTATGTGAGGCTAAAGTTCCAAGATATTAAATTAAATAACTGTGCAGATTTGCAGAATTATCTGCTAAATATCCTTCCACCACAAAAAATAGTCCCTCACAAATCTTGCTTCTTTGTAGATTTTTGAGCAGTTTTTTCGTTGAATGTTTAAACATTAACATTGTTGAAATTAAATTTGTAAAAAAAATTGAATTTTGATAAATAGTTTTGAAGTAAGAGGTTCTGCGTGAACTTTTCCAAAAAAACTGACGAGTGACCTACCTTAAGAAATCAAGATATAAAATTTAGAAGAGCTATTGTAGACCGGTTATAATTAAGACTAGAAAAAATCTTCCCTTAGCAATTTTTGTTGATAGACATAAATATTTATTTCTGTTAACTTCATGCAAATCATAAACACACCTCAAAAGCGAAATGGTCTCCATTTCGTGCAGTTCTTCAAAATTCAGTCGAGGACCCTTAACATAAAGTTTCCGTTTCTGTTTTTCAGGGGTGCAAAACAATAGTAATTCTTCATCATTGATGTACTTTTGATCATACAAAAGCAATGCATCGTTCCTAATATATTTTTATTTATTCATATAAAGTTGATTTATTTCATTGTAGACCGTATAAATTACAGGAGCTGATAAGAAAATACATGTAATAATATAAAGGCAAAGTTATAACAAACGAATTCAGAAAAAAAAACCCTCTTATTCCCATTATCGGAAGGGGGTGGGGGTTGAGAGTTTTCTGTGCTTTCATACTTAAAAGATACTTTAAAACTAATCAAGAAAAGGGAGCCCCCTCCCCCATCTTCGTTTTTCCAACAAATTATATCAACTAAATTTACAACGCATATTAACATTTCAGAACTAAAAGAAGATTATTAATTGTATGAAATATCTTTTGCATATATGTAGTAATACATTTAATCTATTTTTCTCATCAGAAATTTGAATTAAAAACGTCTTACCAAGTATCTTCCATTTTTCATAGGCATACGTTCCTTACGTGTAACTAAAGCGTAATGTGACGTTGACTTCAAAATATTACGTGTACGTCAACGTTACGCGTACACGTTTGTGACGTCACTTGTAACTAAACCTCTCTAATATGCACATCATAGTTGATAACGTAAATTACTATTGACACAACGTAAATTACTTGAAAATAAAAATCCTAAATTTTATAACCCTCTGTTGTAAAAACTACAAAATACAAAACATGCTGCGTTATTTCAATTGTTTTATTGTGAAGATTAACAAGTTACAGAAATTAAATACACTTGGAAATTTTTATTAAATTAAAAATATTATCCTGAATAAAGAGTCCTTACAAAACTTAAACAATTTCAGGTTATGGGGAAAACAAAAGCAGAAATACAAAGGAAGCATAGGGACAAGAAGAAGCTTCAGGAAGGGGAGGATTATTTAACAAGAGGCCCACGGGCCTTATAGGTCACCTGATTATTGTGCAACAACTTTCAAACAATTAAATTTGGTTCATGTTTTAAACCAGAGGCCATGGAATTCGCAATTCACAATTTTGAAAGAGGTACCATTGCTTATAATAATTTAGACTTAGCATGCTTACTCTATTTACTTAATACCAAGAGGTAGATCAGAGTAACATTAAGAGAAAATGCACTTCCACTTTATAACCAGTTGTACACCTCATCCCAAAGGAACCACTGATCCTGGGGCCACATATTTCAAAATTTTGCAAATTTTATCATAAAATGGTTGATTAACACACCAAAGAGCAAATTTCAAAGCATTAATTTATTTTCAGACTTTGTACCCCCCACCCCTCACCCCGACCCAGGGAAGGGGCGGGGGCATAAAAAATAACCATTTTGCTAGTTGCACCTTTCTTCATAATGAATATATATTTGGATCATAGGCATTAAACACAGGAGCAAAGGAAAGAATTTCAAAGAATAAATGCATTTTCACTATATAACCCATAGAGCCCTGCCCTAACACCAGAACCCCTGACCCTGGGGTCATAAAATTCACAATTTTGAAAGAGGCACTCTTGATAAAAAATAACCATTTAATTACATAGTTTAATTAATACCCAGAAGCAGAGAAGAAGACTTTCAAAGAATTTATGCATTTTCACTATATGATCAATACAGCCCCGCCCTAACACCAAAACCCCTGACCCTGGGGTCACAAAATTCACAGTTTTGAAAGAGGCACTCTTGCTCATCATAACTGTGTGCTTGGTTAGTTTATTTAATACCCAGGAGCAGAGAAGAAGATTTCCAAAGAATAAATGCATTTTCACTACATAATCAATAGAGCCCCACCCTAACACCAGAACCCCTGACCCTGGGGCCATGAATTTCACAATTTAAGTAGAGGACTGAATGCTCATTACATTCATAACAACAGTTTGTCTGCTTGATGTCCAGGAGTAAAGAAGAAGATTTTTAAAGATTGCAATAATTTTAGTGGTTTTTGCCCCACCCCCCAGGCCCCAGGGGGGCAGGGACCATGAAATTCACAATTTTTGTTCCCCTTCACCCAAAGATGCTGTATACTAAATTTGGTTGAAATTGGTTAAGTGGTTTCAGAGAAGAAGCTGAAAATGTTCAAATGTTAACACACGTCGCACGACACACGACGACGGACGAAAACGGATAGCAATAGAGTTACTCAGGTGACCTAAAAAGAGAAAGGGCGCGATAAAAAAGATACATGTATATAACCAAGTAAAGCGTTCGTAAAAGAAGGCTAATGAGAGACGAAAGAAAGTGAGAGAGGCGGTTCGGAAGCACAGGGAGAAAAGACAGAAAATGAAAATGTACCGAGACTCTTAAAAATCCAGAAATTACATCTACAACAGAATTAAGTTTCATTACCCACTTCGATGATTATAAAACTCCCTTCTACTGACCAACGAATCCGCACCAAACGCAGGGTTAGTCGGGCTACAGCTAAATCTAGAAGGACAAACTTAACGAAGAAAACAGAAACCTGAGTCGCAGAGTGAAAACTAGTTCAAAACGGTACCAGTTTATCTAGAACTAAAATACTAGTTACAAAGCTGAGGAGTCAGTAAAATCCAAAGTCGGTTCTTACTCCCAGGAAGCGAACCTCTACAGAGATAAGATTGATTGATTGATTGTATTCTGTTTAACGTCCCTCTCCAGAATATTTCACTGATATGGAGACGTCACCATTGCCGGTGAAGGGCTGCAAATTTAGGCCTATGCTCGACACTTAGGGCCTTTGAGCAGGGAGGGATCTTTATCGTGCCACACCTGCTGTGACACGGGGCCTCGGTTTATACGGTCTCATCCGAAGGACCGCCACATTTAGTCGCCTTTTACGACAAGCAAGGGGGTACTGAGGACCTATTCTAACCCGGATCCCCACGGGACAGAAGAGGCTTTTGCTTGCAAAGGTTCTTTCTGACGAACTACATGACACATGGAACGAAAATGGAACTAAAGGGGAAAAAAAAACCTGATTTCAAAGATAATATCTGGAAAACTATTGAAGAAGTATAGAATGATGTCTCACAACACATGTCTTCAACAACAAAAAATAAACAAACTTCCAATGACTAGGAAAAAGGATTGAGAAAGAGAAAACCTTCGGAATCAAATTGTAAATTTTCTAGAAAGGGACGATGATAATCGCATGATTCCAGGGAAGACGACAAAATGAAAACTCAAAGTGGGCAAATACAAAAGCGAGTTTTAAATGATAGTATGGCTTGTTTGCACATGAAATTTGAAGCAGAAACGTCTCACAAATATCCCTGGTAACATTTGTCGACTAAGGCCAAATTACATTTGACTCACAGAATTCATTTTTACGAAATTCGTGTCTTTGTCAAAAACACCAAAACATGGCTCTTGCTTTAAAGAACATGAGATCTTTTGGAGCTTAAGTCCCCGCAAGTCCTGATGATTTTGCATAGGAAGGTGAAGGAAAAAGATATCAACGTAAATGATATATTTTTGGAGATCAGTGCACAAAATGTCAATTATGAGCAGTGAAAAAAGTTTGAAATGCCTGACGGGAAAAAGAGAACAAAGATTGTTGAGAAGGAGATTACGAAAGAGGATTTTGTAGCTGCTGTACAAATCCAAATTTGTGAATTCTAGGAACATGTCGCTAGGTTACGACAACAATATAAGGCACTTCACAAACTGAAAGACCATTTAACTGAAGGACATGCCATCATACAGATGGATTCCGAAGGAAAATTTTCTTGAACATCCGCAGAATAAGTGAAGAGCGCATACTGGAATCCAAGTCCAGTTACCCTTTACCCAGTAGTCACCCACTATAGGGCAACGGCTGGGAAAATGACTTTTGATAACTTCGTTTACGTCTAAGATGGTTTGGTACATTATTTCGGGACAGTGTATGCAGTCCTAGACAAGCCGATACCAATGATCAAAATGAAGATATCAAATCTAAAGACCGTGCACTAATGGACTGACAGTCCTGGCTGCACTGTGTAATCAGAAAAAGATTTGAAGAGTTGAAACTTCTGTAACGTCTTGCCATTTGTATGCAATTCAGATTTCTTGACACAGCAGAGGTTAAAATGCTGAAGAAAAATCAAAGAGGTGTCGAACATGATTCCAATCATTCCACAGAGAATAATACAGAGAACGGAGATACCTTTAAGAAAATCATCCTGCCATTTATGTTAATGACGTGGAAGAACGTTCTAAGCCATAGAAGTTGATGTGGGCCAGTTTGTTGCTACTTGCTATGATAATGACTGATATGTTGGAAAAGTCATTGAAATTGACAAAGACGAAGTTCTTATACATTTTAGCGCCAATGTCAGAAAACCTTACCAGGAACGCCTACCTTGTACAAATGGCCGCTTAATCCTGATGAGCTAAGGGTTAAACTAAATGAGGTTTTGTGCAAAATCTCTGAGCTAAATAAGCACGGCAGAACTGGGAGATATTATGAAATAGCCGAAGCAGATTTCAAAACAGCGACGATAAAGTTTGTGTCGAAACTTAGCTGCAACAATGTAGCCATCCCTTTTCTTAGGGGAAGAGGGGGGGGGGGGGGGGGGGGGCTACAACTCACAATGATCTCCGTAATGGTGCAATATCCTCCCGCACGGATTTCAGCTGCTATTGTCAGTAAATGGCTATTTTATAAACATTTCTTACCTGGACTCCAAAAATGTAGTTATCCAAGACATAAATCAATCCAAAAATATACAGAATGATCCATTTATTGGTTGTTCTTCGTGTATGTCAACATCACAATTTGAATTTATCCGCCATGTTTTTTTACCTTGATAGATTGTATTTTGGGACAGCCAATGAGAATTTAGGTTCTATAGGAGCGGATCTTGTAAGAATTCTCCTATGTTAAGCATAAATATCGTAAAAAAAACACTTGAAATGGTTTTATTGATACAATTCAGCACAATCATTTATAAACACCAACTTTTGCTTTATTAAGCTGTTCTAAATTTCAAACGAATGTCTCAGTACGTCACGTGTGAACTGTCATAGCTGTTGAGTACAGCTAGTGACTGGTAAACGCGCAGAGTTATTTTACAATTTTTTTTGTGTTTAAATGACTTAGCGCATGGTTCCTTTATTTTTGAAATTTTGACAGAAATAGAATATATATGCATCGAATAATAATTTATTTCTCTCAAAAGTAAATAAAATTGCTTTAATTTAAAGTTGAATTCAATTAAAATTTCAATCGCTCTTTATGCATATTCTACCCGAGATTTTACGCGCCATATTTCTTGTGACGTCAAAGGCGACAATTCGAGCGAGAAAATGTGAAACAACTGTGCAGTCATTGTTTGGATAATCTCCTAATTGGATGAAAATAATTACCGTTATCTTGTCAAATGTGATGATAATAGATGACTGTTAGTGACAATGGTTTATTGTGCTGCCTATGGTTGTTCAAATTACCGTTATCTTGTCAAATGTGATGATAATAGATGACTGTTAGTGACAATGGTTTATTGTGCTGCCTATGGTTGTTCAAACACTCAGAAAAAGGGGAGCGGACTAAGTTTTTTCAGCTTTCCAAGTGATGCTGCACGGAGAAAAGTTTGGACATTTTACTGTCGGCGGAAAGGCTTCGTACCAACAAATAACAGTAGATTGTGCTCTAAACATTTCACTAGGTGTCAGTTAGAAAGGGATCCAGATAGAATGTTGGTAAATGGGTATTCGAGTGCCAGGATTCGGCTTCGCAGCGACGCTGTTCCAGATGTACCCCTCCTCATCAAGCCCCAGGATGAGAACGCCGCCATTGTTATCCCGTCTAAGAAGCCCCGGGGAGCTTTTGTTAAACGACAGCGGGCTGATGTAAGTGTATATTTGTATATCTTAATTAATTATTAAATCATTTATTAAATAATATAGCAAAAGTTCAGCAAGTCTAGAAAAAATATCCAGACTGAGTCCTCGTCTCATGAGTGCACTTGCACTGTGTAAAATTTGATGTTACGAGGGAAAATAAATGTGATAGCAATGCAGGAAAATGAACAATATTTTCCCTAAATGAGAATAGATGAATTGTTTTCTATGAATGAGATTGAATAATTAATAATCAAAATAAAATAAATATATACACATGTTAATAAATAAATTGAAAAAAAGTCAATTTAAAAATTGAACAAATTCAGTCATGTAAAGGGTGTGATAACATTAAAAGAAAATTTATGGGCTTATATTAATATCTGTACATCAGATACTGTATGTCATATTATGTGTATTTTGTGTCAGTATTAAAAGTAACAAAAATGTTCTCAGATTCCCTGCCTAAATGTCCTACAAGAATTAGAGCCACAAAACGTGGAGGACACATCAACCCAGCACTACCCCCCAGATCCACAACCATTACCGGAGGCTGCTTCAGATCCCGGAGCTGAGACCACAGTCCCAGAGAAGGAAATATCCACTATCAACACCCCTATTGCTGCAGTGACTCAATCCAAGAAGTGTCAGGCATCTATTCAGGTTCCCCAGAGAACTAGAAGAATCCAGGTCTCCCTTCCTATGTCATCAAGTGTTCAGACTGTGTCCACTGGAGTCCAATGCTCCAGTCTATGTGATGGTGTCTCATTGCGAGTGGCTGCAGGCTTAGCAACTTTGCCAGATCTCACCCCCCAGGATCCTTACGACTCAGACTCAGTTAGTGATGATGAGGAAGAAGACAGCCAGAATCCACATGACCCAGATTATGATCCGCTGGATGATGACATCTCAAGTGATGAGGAGATCGAGGATACCCAGGATATGCCTGTCACTTGTCCATTACGCACAGATGTCCCACCAGAGGAAGAGCGACAGTTTTTGATATCCGAATCGTGCTTGGCCCAGCTGTTACAGAAATGTGGCTCTTGTGATGGTGTATGTAATTCTGTGTTGCAGTTCACAAGAGGAACTATGATAGGGACACTTTCCACTTGCCCTAATGGACACTCTTCCCAGTGGGAGAGCCAGCAGTGTCATTATGGAATGCCATGGTCTAATATTCTTGTAGCTAGTGCCATAGTGTTTAGTGGATCCAATGTATCCAAGAGCTTGCGTCTCTTTAGACATTTGAAACTCACCATGATGTCAACATCAACCTTTAACCGGATTCAGACTGCCTATGTGATTCCAGCCTCACTTTTTACTTGGGATTTTCATCAGGAAGAGCTTCTTCGAAACAGTGAAGGAAAGATCCTAACACTTGGAGGTGATGCTAGGTGTGATTCCCCTGGATTCTCAGCAAAGTTTGGATCCTACACACTCATGGATTTGGAGACAGGGAAAGTCATGGATTTTCAATTGGTTCAGGTACACACACATCATGCTTACTATGTGTAATTATTTAATATGTAAAATATAAATGTTGTTTGTCTATTTTTTTTATGTCACTACATGAAATTATTGTCATATTATTGCAATGCCCAACCCCCCCCAATTAACATAATTGCCTTTATGAATACATGTATATGTAATCTAATATAACCCATTATTCATTCATAATTAATTATGTTTTTTATTGCATTTAGAGTAACGAAGTTGCTGGGTCTACTCATATGGAGTTGGAGGGTTTGAAACGCAGTCTTCGTAGACTTGGTGATGCAGGACTTCATGTCCGAACCCTGGTTACAGACAGACACGGTATGGTGAAGAAATACATGAGGACAGAACACCCAGACAAAAACCATTTCTTTGATGTGTGGCACATGGCAAAAGGTATATTTATTAAAGTTATTTTGATTAAAATGCAAGTTAAAATTTTGACATTTTTATAAAACTACTAAATTTTTAATATACAGGAGTCTCAAAGAAGTTAGAAGCTGCAGCCAAAAAGAAAGATTGCCAGAACATCAGGCCATGGGTCAAAAGTGCAGTCAACCACTGTTACTGGGTGGCTGTCTCTAGCGGGGAAAATGGGGAACTCAAGGAGCAGAAGTGGGCATCCCTGACTCAACATATTGCTAACAAACATGATAGTTGTGAACATGGGGTATTGGCTGAAGATAAGCTTTGGCTTAAGAAAGGTATAACATCAAATTTTATCACATCTTTAGGTCACTCTGTAAAACTACTGAACTATTTAAATAGTTGTACAATGTGTATAATAAAAGTAATGTCCAATTTCTATAATAAAACTTATCTAATTTTAAGTTATCAATGACTGACTATTGTTTCCCATAGGTTCAAGGGCCCACAAACTTTTTCGAGAAGTGGTGGAGAGTAAATTTCTGTTGAAGGACATTGGCAAGTTATCCCCACTTCATCAGACATATGGACTGGAGGTTTACCATAGTGTGGTCAACAGTTTTGCCCCAAAGAACACACACTTTTTTTATCCTGCAATGATCGCCAGGTACGGTAATTTACAAACATAAAGCATGAACAAATGAATCATTTTCTTTTGATTTTAAAAGAATTTATTTTGATCATAAAAATGAACCCATAAATTTTTAGATATCTGAATTATGAATTATTTTAGGCTCTGTGTAGCATCACTACACTTTAATGAAAATGGAAAGAGACACCAAGCCTCCATAAGAGCAGGTGAAGCCCAATGGCAGCTGAGTTATCCCAAGGCAAAGAAAGGGGAGCATGCTGTAGTCAAACCACACAAAACTCAAATCACTTATGGTATATATGTTATATTTTTTTTGATAAGAAATTCTTTATATAACCAAACACAAAAATAACTAGAAACTCTTGTTGCTACAGCAACAAAAACGGTCTTCCGTTCTCCTCTATTTATCTGTATGAATGAATTTTTATCTATGTTAAAAAGGGCATATGATATTTGAAATGATACAGGAAAACAAACGGCCGGAGGTGTAACTTACCAAGATTCTCAACATTACTTTAGACAATTTTAGTCTTAATAACATTTACAAAAAATCATTTTCAATCTTTTTATCACTTCCTGTGACGACTGGAAGTGACGGCAGAAGCATTTTACGCTATATCTGTTGCCAAATCTTCATGTTTTTTTTTTAAATATAAGTTTAGTGTCTTGATCTGTTACAATTTAAGATATTTCGTAATGTTAACATCTCATTTTGAGGACAAAAATCACGTGACCGGAAATAAATTTAAAAAAAAAAGATATTTAAAGTTACTCTTGACATTTCAGTCTGAATGACATGTCCTAAGATCATTTCAAATACCCTTTTTAAAGATTTTTATGGTTTAGTTTGATACTCAATTTATGCAGTTTTTCTATAATAACCGGAAGTTGCCGTTTTGTTTCCAGTGGGACTGATAATTATTTCAAAACTACAAATAAGATGCTATAATGTATTACTAAGACGGTTTCCATCAAGAAATTTTGAAATTTTTTATTTATTTGATCACTTCCTGTGACAACCGGAAGTGACGGCGGACGATGTTAACCCAAATGGATTTACTTTCTCATCAAGATCTACTACTCCTATAAGTTTGGTGTCTTAACCTTTTACCGTTTACGAGATCTAGCTATAATAACTTCTCATTTTGATGACAGGAAATCAAGCAACCGGAAGTGAATTTCATAAACATATTCGACGCTACTGTAGACATTAACAGTCTGTATAACATATCTAAAAATCATTACAAATATTTTATGTATAAAAATATTTTTGGGAAAGAAAAATCTCAAAATATGTAGTTTTTCTCTTATAACCGGAAGTTGTCATTTTTGTATCCTGTGGGACTGATATATTTCGAAACTACAAATAAGATGCTATAATGTGATGCAAAAAAAGTTTCATTGAAGAAAAGTTGAAATTTTTGATTTCTTTGATCACTTCCTGTGACGACCGGAAGTAACGGCGGACAATCTTATTATAAGTGGATTTGTCTACTTATCAAGACCTATTAGTCCTATAAGTTTGGTGTTTTAATCTTTTACCGTTTACGAGATCTAGTTGTGATTACTTCTCATTTTGAGGACAGGAAATTACGCGACCGGAAGTGAATTTTTGAAAAATGTTTTACGTTACCGTAGACATTTGCAGTTTAAATAACATATCCAAAAATCATTCCAAATACTTTATCTATAAAAAATATTTATGGTAAAGAAAAATACTCAAATTATGTAGATTTTTCTCTTAGAACCGGAAGTTGCGGTTTTTGTTTCCGGTGGGACTGACATATTTCAACATTACAAGTAAAATGCTATAATGTGATGCAAAAAAAAATTCAAAAAAGAAAAGTTGAAATTTTCGATATTTATGAACACTTCCTGTGACAACCGGAAGTGACGACGGACAATCTTAACCCAAATGGATTTGCCTACTTATCAAGATCTATCATCCCTGTAAGTTTGGTGTCTTAATATCTTACCGTTTTTGAGATCTCACTCGGATTAAATATTTTTGAAAAAAGCGGAAATCGGACATATCTGACGACCGGAAGTGAATTTTGAAAAAATGAAAAAAACGTCTCGGGGTATTTTCATGTTCTATCATCCCTAAAAATTTCAGGTAAATCCGTTCAGCCATCTCTGAGAAATCCTGCCGACAAGATTTGGGGAAAAAAATAATAAGAAGAAGAAGAAAAAACAGTAGAATCACTATAAGGTCTTCCGTCTGAAACGGAAGACCTTAATAATTAAGATAAAAAAATTTTATTAAAACCAAATTTAAATAATTGTTTAGTGATATCTGCTCCCCAACTTCCTTTTGGTACCATATTCCCTAAAAGCTTCATTAGATAAGACAAACTCTATGCATTTGAGAGTTTAACATCGTTTACCCAGAAGTATACCAATTTCATTCAAATTTTTGAATGCACGTGCGTAATGACCATATAATCTTGTCTTCACAATCTATAGATTTTAATATACTAAATATCAAAGTATTTAATCCAAAAGTATTAAAAAATACACTAATTTAAGTGTAATTTTGATTTTACTCATTTTACGTACACGCACGTGCTCACATGAGCATGGCGACCATAATTTCTTGTAGAAGTCCATTACACCAATATATGTTCTAAATCCCACCCCATTTGGTTGAAAACCAAGGGAGTTATAGCTTTTTAAAGCATAAGCCAATCAGATTGCAGCGCACGTGCATGCACGTGTTTTCATGATAATTACTATAAATCTTATTGTAGGATATCTCATATATGCCTATGTTTAAAATTTCAAAGGATTTGGTCAAAAAACCAGAAAGATATTGAGACTTTAGTTTCAGCCAATCAGAGCGAAGCGCACGTGCATGCGCGTGAGATCTTGCTTTTTTGATCATGTCATCTTGTTTACGCTACTAATATATCCTTACATTATAAATTTCAAAAGATTTCATCAAAAAATAGAAAAGTTACGGCTATATCCATTATATTGGTCATTTCGCGTGTTGCACGTGCGCGCTCTTGCAAGCACGTGCGCGAAAAATGGCATGTTGACAATGTCATTTTATCTACATTTATAATATGTCTATATATTCTAAATATCAAAGCATTACATTAAAAAATGTAAAAGTTACGGCAATTTCAAGTATATTGGTCATTTCACATGTTGCACGTGCGCGCTCTTGCAAGCACGTGCGCGCAAAATGACCTTCGTTCCGCAAATCTACATAACATACCTACTTATCCTAAAAAGGTTTCCCCTTAATCGGATGTGTACTTTACAAGATCATTCGCGGACAAAATTTTCCCAAGAAGAAAAATAATAATAATAAGAAACAGAGTAAAAACAATATGTTCCCCAACTTTGTTTGGGGAACATAATAAGAAGAATAAGAATAAGAAGAATAAGAAAATCAACAAAAACAATATGTCTCCCCTTCAGAAGGGGAGACATAATTAATCTTGATGATGAGTATCAACATTTGCATAAATTACCTATCACTATAAGTCTCGTCAAAGGGCTCTCAGGGGTATCTGGTTGCCTTACTGTGGGCTCTGTGTGTTGGGTGGAGGGGGAGCCTGAGGAGCCTGAGGAGCCCTCCCAGGTACGTGTTGTTGTTCCGAAGGTACCACTGCCACGCTCTCCGGTTTCAGTGGAGGCGCTCTGGGTGACAGTGGAACCCTCTGTGGTAGCAGTTGCAGTTGAAGATCCACCGCCATCTGTTAATATGTAAAAAATATATTAAGTTTATATATACAATGGGAAAAATAGTTATAAAAGAGGTTGTAGGGATGGAAATGTAATAACTTAGAACCTTTTTAGTAATCTACTACACTTGACATATTAGTTCACACTAACTTCTCACACAAGGCTTATGCAATTACCTCCCTTACACCTCCTCATGCAAGATACATGTAGTTTGCACATGGTGACAGAAGATTGCCTCCCTTTCCCCACTACAATGTTTCTGGAAATGAAAGAAATCAATATTAAACAAAAATTGCATTTTTTTAATTCTTAGACATATGTCCTGACCAGTGGCGGATTTAAGGGGGGGCGCACCCGGCGCGCGCCCCCCCTAAAATTGTCAAAGTTAGCGTAAATCAAATTTGTCTACTTGGTAGACCTCATTTTCACCCTTCAAAATCTCTAGAATCCAGGAGCTTCCGGGGGCTTCGCCCCCTGGACCCCCACCAGGGCTTTGGTAGACATCATTTTAACCCTTCAAAATCTCTAGAATCCAGGAGCTGGGGGCGGCCCCCAGACCCCTTGCCTAATTTTGGCGCCCCCCCTAACTCCAAATCCTGGATCCGCGCCTGCTGACCATAGTAATGCGGATGCAGACCACTGAATGACGATTTGATAGAGATCTTTACATGCATGGTCATATTTATGCACACGTTACATAAAACTGGACGTGTGCGATATTTGACGGAAATTCATTTTACAATAAGTAAGCATAGATTTGATTTAGCTCTTTCTGAATGTTCTAGATGTAAACTTTTAAGGTATTCCATCCCTAATAGCAACAGATTCAATAAACACTTAACAGATGTGTAGCCTTAAAGCTGAAGGCATGAAGCATGAAGTAAGTGGGGTCACCACTATATATTAACCCCTTCACGATAACTGCAGTATTATGCTTTTGCAGGCCAATTTATAACGTTTGGCAATTTTTCTGTTGATAGATAATACCAGAACTCTCTGTCGAGACTGTAGCTCTACTGGTTTATACTTAAAACAAAGGAAGAGAAAAGTAGCAGTTGGGACTTGAAACTTTAAAACAGCAATAAATAGAAAAATGATCCTTGCCACTCATCAAAATAAAAACCGATGCACAGAATTATGTATCTTAGTATAGTCTACTTGTGTGCCAAATTATATTGTAATCGGACCAAAACTGTAGGAGAAGCATTTTAAAAGAATTTCTCAGAAACTTCTATTTTTAGTTACCATGGCAACACCGTTCATTGAAATCAAAAATCGATGCACAGAATTATGTATCTTAGTGTAGTGAACTTGTGTGCCAAGTTATATTGAAATC
>PRKT01000660.1:137550-151991 GCA_003671525.1 Saccostrea glomerata
ATCGAAATCAAAAACCGATGCACAGAATTATGTATCTTAGTGTAGTCTACTTGTGTGCCAAGTTATATTGAAATCGGACCAAAACTGTAGGAAGAGTAGCATTTCGAAAGAATTTCACAGAAATTTCTATTTTTAGTAACCACGGCAACACCGTTCATCGAAATTAAAAACCGATGCACAGAATTATGTATCTTAGTGTAGTCTACTTGTGTGCCAAGTTATATTGAAATCAGACCAATACTGTAGGAGGAGTAGCATTTTGAAAAATTGTTTACAGACAGACAGACAGACAGACGGACGGACGACGGACGCATTACTATCGCATAAGCTCTTCTGGTCTCTGACCAGTAGAGCTAAAAATCATGTATATATATAGACAATTACTTTTACATCATACTTCGCCAAATACCATTTTGCCCTGCAAAAGAGTAGTCCCGCAGTTATCATGAAAGGGTCTAGCTATTCTTGCAGGGAGAAAGAGAAAGGCGCTTACTTAGAGAAAAGGGGCTCACCTATAATTTTTTGAGAAAAGTGATTTCTGTAGGAAGTATTCATATCTATCAATCTTATTTCATATACAGAAATCAAGTGGGGAATCACAGGGACTTGAGACAATCTTATAAAAAACAGAAGTCTCTGTCAAGACTGTAGCTCTACTGGTTTGTACTTATAACAAAGGATGAGAAAAGAAGCCATTGTCATTAGACCAAAACTGTAGAAGGAGTAGCATTTTAAAGGAATTTCACAGACATTTCTATTTTAAGTAACAATGGCAACACCATTCTTCGAAATCAAAAACCGATGCACTATTTTAATATGTATATTAGTGTAGTCTACTTGTGTGCCAAGTAATATTGAAATAAGACCAAAACTGTAGAAAGAAGCAGAAATAGTAGCGTTTAAAAGGAATTTCACAGAAAATTCTATTTTTAGTAACCATGGCAACACCGTTCATCGAAATAAAAGACCGATGCACTATTTTCTGTATCTTAGTGTAGTCTACTTGTGTGCCAAGTTATAATGAAATCAGATCAAAACTGGAGGAAAAGTAGCATTTTAAAGGAATTTCTCAGAAAATTCTATTTTTAGTTACAATGGCAACACCGTTCAAGGAATTCAAAATCCAATGCACTATTTTATGTAAATTAGTGTAGTCTACCTGTTTGCCAAGTTATATTGAAATAGGACCAAAACTGTAGAAGGAGTAGCGTTTTAAAGGAATTTCACAGAAAATTCTATTTTCAGTAACCATGGCAACATCGTTCATCGAAATAAAAAAACGATGCACTATTTCCTGTTTCTAAGTGTAGTCTACCTGTTTGCCAAGTTATATTGAAATAGGACCAAAACTGTAGAAGGAGTAGCGTTTTAAAGGAATTTCACAGAAAATTCTATTTTTAGTAACCATGGCAACATCGTTCATCGAAATAAAAAACCGATGCACTATTTCCTGTATCTTAGAGTAGTCTACTTGTGTGCAAAGTTATATTGAAATAAGACCAAAACTGTAGGAGGAGTAGCGTTTTAAAGGAATTTCACAGAAAATTCTATTTTTAGTTACCACGGTAACACCGTTCATTGAAATCAAAATCCAATGCACTATTTTATGTATATTAGTGTAGTCTACCTGTTTGCCAAGTTATATTGAAATAAGACCAAAACTGTAGAAGGAGTAGCGTTTTAAAGGAATTTCACAGAAAATTCTATTTTTAGCTACCACGGCAACATTGTTCATCGAAATCAAAATCTAAAACTGTAGAAGGAGTAGCGTTTTGAAAAATTGTTTACAGACAGACGGACAGACAGACAGACAGACGGACTGACACCGGACGCATTACTATCGCATAAGCTCTTCTGGTCTCTGACCAGTAGAGCTTAAAATCGGATATAAAGTATAATAGTAATATAATAATACAAGAGGCCCAGGGGCCACAGCGCTCACCTGAGCACATCAGGCTTGAATTCCCCCCCCCTTCCAGGCGTTCATCATTTGAACAAACTAGAATCTACACTACCTGAGGATGATTCCATATAAATACCCCAGGTATCACTAATCATAGCTTTGAAGTACTTGAAAAGAAGATTTTAAAAGGTTTCCCTATATATCCCTATGTAAAACTTGGGTCGGCCATTTTGGCCCCACCCTATCCCAAGGGCCGGGGGTCATGATTTGAAAAAACTTGAATCTCCACGACCTGAGGATTATTCCACAGGAGTTTCATCTTTCCTGGCCCAGTGGTAATTGAGAAGGATTTTTTAAGATATTTCTTATATATTCCTATGTAAAACTTGGGTCGGCCATTTTGGCCCCACCCTTGCCCCGGGGGTCATGATTTGTACAAACTTGAATCTTCACTACCTAAGGATGATTCCACATGAGTTCCATCTTTCCTGGCCCAGTGGTTCTGGAGAAGAAGATTTTTAAAGATTTTTCTTATATATTCCTATGTAAAACTTGGGTCGGCCATTTTGGCCCCATCCTTGCCCCAGGGGTCATGATTTGAACAAACTTGAATCTACACTACCTGAGGATGATTCCACATGAGTTTCATCTTTCCTGTCCTAGTGGTTCTTGAGAAGAAGATTTTTAAAGATTTTTCTTATATATTCCTATGTAAAACTAGGGTCGGCCATTTTGGCCCCATCCTTGCCCTGGGGGTTATGATTTGAACAAACCTGAATCAACACTACCTGAGGTTGATTCCACATGAGTTTCATCTTTTCTGGTCCAGTAGTTCTGGAGAAGAAGATTTTTAAAGATTTTTCCTATATATTCCTATGTAAAACTTGGGTCGGCCATTTTGGCCCCACCCTTGCCCCGGGGGTCATGATTTGAACAAACTTGAATCTACACTACCTGAGGATGCTTCCACATGAGTTTCATCTTTCCTAGCCCAGTGGTTCTTGAGAAGATTTTTAAAGAGTTTTCCTATATGTTCCTATGTAAAACTTGGGTCGGCCATTTTGGCCCCACCCTTGCCCCGGGGTCATGATTTGTACAAACTTGAATCTACACTATCTGAGGATGCTTCCACATGAGTTTCATCTTTCCTAGCCCGGTAGTTCTTGTCAATGAGAAGATTTTTAAAGAGTTTTCCTATATATTCCTATGTAAAACTTGAGTCGGCCATTTTGGCCCCACCCTTGCCCCTGGGGTCATGATTTGAACAAACTTAAATCTACACTACCTGAGGATGATTCCACATGAGTTTCATCTTTCCTTGCCTAGTGGTTCTGGAGAAGAAGATTTTTTAAGATTTTTCTTATATATTCCTATGAAAAACTTGGGTCAGCCATTTTGACCCCATCCTATCCCAAGGGCCGGGGGTTATGATTTGAACAAACTTGAATCAACACTACCTGAGGATGATTCCACATGAGTTTCATCTTTCCTGTCCTAGCGGTTCTTTATAAGAAGATTTTTAAAGATTTTTCTTATATATTCCTATGTAAAACTAGGGTCGGCCATTTCGGCCCCATCCTTGCCCCGGGGGTCATGATTTGTACAAACTTGAATCTACACTACCTGAGGATGATTCCACATGAGTTTCATCTTTCCTGGCCCAGTGGTTCTGGAGAAGACGATTTTTTAAAAATGCCATTAATTTTCAACAAATTCATGATTATCTCCCCTTGGAAAAGGGCGTGGCCCTTCATTTGAACAAACTTGAATCCCCTTCACCCAAGGATACTTTGTGCCAAGTTTGGTTGAAATTTGCCCAGTGCTTCTTGAGAAGATGAAAATGTGAAAAGTTTACAACAACGACAACGACTACGACGACGACGACAGACAACAGACAAATTTTGATCAGAAAAGCTCACTTGAGCCTTTGGCTCAGGTGAGCTAATAATAATCCCCTTTTATTATATACCCGATTTTTTTCTAAGATTGTCTCAAGTCCCTGTGCGAGGAATGATTAATTATATGGTCGAGGGTCCTATAGTGTTGCGTGCCCAGTAGTCGTGCACCATTTTGTTTAGTGTCAAAAGTTGGTCACGTGCTATGATATTAAGTCATAAACAACTGATTTTTAAAGAAGAGAGAAGGAAGTCCCTACTCTTAAACAAAAAGTTAAATATGCGGAGGAAATATTTATTTAATTAATCAAATAAACATAAGCATCAATAAAAAAAATTATGTACGACTTATCTAAAATGGAAAGCTATTGTTTTTGGTCATTTGGACGCTTAAAATAATGGCGAAAAACAACAGTTTATTTTTGTGTTTGCAAGACTTACAACAACACATCGATCATGTGGATATCAAACTTGTGTGTCAATACATCGTAAAAAATCTAATATGCATGTGGATCGGTTAAACTGCTTTCTGTCAGGCTGGATCTGTTTGGTAATGTTGTTTTGTCAATGTTTCAAAAGAAAAGTATGTTCTTGGTGTGACAAGTTCTGTTTATACATTTCCAGTGATTTTTCTACAATTTTTAAAAGGGGCCTAGGCCTTGTCACACCAAGAGCATACTTTCCTTTTTAAACATTGACAAAACTTCATTACCAAACAGATCCAACCTGACAGAAAGCAGTCCCTGATCATGAGCAGGGCAGCCAGTCAATGCGTTCCCAATTAAAACCGTCCCGGTCAAAGCGTTCCCTGATTTTGGTCAAAGCGTACCATGATTTTGGTCAAAATGTCCCCAGATTTTGGTCAAAGCGCCCCCTGACACATTTTATAGAAAAACGGAGTTTCCAAACCGCCCCCAAATATTGGTCAAAGCGCCCCCTGATTTTGGTCAAAGCGCCCCTTGAATTTGGTCAAAGCGCCCCCTGATTTTGGTCAAAGCGCCCCCTAACATATTTTGATAGGAAAACATAGTTTCTAAACCGCCCACTGATTTTGGTCAAAGCGTCCCTTGATTTTGGTCAAAGCGCCCCCTTGATTTTGGTCAAAGCGCCCCCTGAACGTGTTTTATAGAAAAACGACAATGTGTACACCAGATCGTTAGCTTGATGACGCGACCTCTTAATATAGAATGTAAAAAAGATGTTTCCAAACCGCTCCCAAATATTGGTCAAAGCGCCCCCTGACATATTTTATTAAAAAAAACGAAGTTTCCAAAGTTTTCAATCCATATTCATATTGTACAATATATTTATGTACAAATTGTACAATTGTATATTATAAATAAAATACTTCTTAAACTTAAATACTCGGAAGTACTGCATGAATCCCCCCCCTTTCCACACGGTTATTTTTTATTTAATCTTAATGATATGTAATTCCTAAGCAATTACTCTGATCTTAAACATATCAATTAATTTCTTACTAGTATTATAATATAAGCTATAATGAAGTTTTAAGAGATTATAGAACTCTTTTAAATAAGCAAAAAACTTGTCAATATATATTTTTTAATTTAATTTTGGATAAGTTAAATAATGTGTCTAGAATGAGAGAGTGAAAGGTAGTTAATTGACCGAAACTGCAAAGTGTCAAACTTCTCCTTAAAAGCACTTGCGCAAAAAATATTGCGCCGTAAATTGCCCCTTTTTTGCATTGCGGGATGTGTAACGTTATGGTAAAAGACAAATATAAATGAAAACCATAAAGCTACAGATCTGCAGCTACTCGTTTATAGTTATCAAAATTTAATGAGAACAGAGTTATCTTGCTGATACACGCGGGTTACAAAAATTACTCTGTGTCCAGTATTCGTAAGGTCTAATATTGGTGATTTTATTTCAAAAAATTATTAAGAGTAGAAAATCAAAACACTGATTTCATAAAACATTTGTTTTGGGTTCCTCGCGACTGTTACTTGTAAGCAATATATCTGAGGAAATTAGGTCGATTATACAGAAACTTTCTATTCGCCGCAGTATTGGAACTCCACCTATTAAAATTATGAAAAAAAAGAATATAACAATTAAGTGAAGATATTCAGCACAAATTACGACATGGTTTCCAAAAAAATGTTTTATCTTGGTATAATGGAATCAATCTATACGATCATACGGATGTTACAACCAGAGACGAGAGACGTTGTTGTAAACATAGACCTAAATTCAATTTAGGTCTATGTTGTAAAGAAATGTGAGAATTATTGCTCGAATTTCCTCTATCGTCTACATGTATTCGTAATTAAAAAGTGAAGATAACGCACAGAGATCGATCATAAGAAGAAATTCTTCAAACAATAAAAATTTTCTGACACACAAACACGCAGAAATATTGAATATTACGGACAACATTGTTGACCGTAAAATATAAAAAAAAAATCTTCCGATCGCGGTAAATATTCACACGACAGATATTTTTTTTTTGATAGTACATGTATAGATTTAATTCCTATTTAGTAGAAATATTTCTGCAAAGTAAGTTTATAAACTCAATTCTTTTTCTTTTTATTCTTTGTATAATCTCTTTATCGGAAAAAGAAGTATTGTACTCATGGAAATAATACTTATAAATTTGAGAAAATTATGTCCATCACAAATGTTGACTCACTGTTAAAACTGTCTCTGTTTGCTAAAAAGATATTGGCCTGCTTCTAGTAACTATTTTCTTTAATTGACACTTCTCTTCCTGACTTGACTTTGTATTTTGTATATATTGTAAATATGTTCCTGTACCTCATATATACCATTGTATGGTCTGAGTGTAAAATAAACAAACAACAAACGAAATACAAATAATTTATTGATAAGCAATTAATTTAACTTTTCTTAGGCATGCCAATGGATAACATCTATGACGTTTATTTTTCAATTTAGGGTTGAATTGAATAAGAATCTCTAGGCTATCCGGAACTCGTCGGCTTATTCGTAACTGGTATAATGGACACATATGGTAACTTACGAAATAATTTTTTTGGAGGGAAGGCTGAACTTTTATGAAACGATATTTAATTCCACAAGTCATCGAACTACCTTGACAAACCACTTAGATTTTGAAATAATGCCTAGTATATTTATAGCACCGCCGAATCGGTTTCTTATTCGGAACTGGCCAAATAACTGTATATGATCTAAAGTAGAGTACCCTTTTCTGTATCCAAAAATTTACGAAATCTTCTTGCGGAAACATGTAGTCCATCTAAATATTTGTAGCATAGTTAAACACTGCACACAACAATAAAGTTTTGGTAAAACCTATTCCTGTTCCATTTTGTATTGTGTTACATTTTCTAAACCTAACAACTTTTTGGATAATTTCTAAAATTAATTAATTTTTTATTTTTTAAAATAAATTTAGAAATAGTCTATCATTCTCATGCACAAGCAAACATCCTCCTTTATTTATGCTAGATTTATACTAGGTTCATAAATAAATACCGGTATAAGAGGGTTCTTAAAATTTTGTTTCTTAGTAAATAACAACACATGAAAAAAAAACATATACTCGATATCTTAATATGCTTACAGGAAACATTTTATAGAAAAGATTTTTTAAAACAATTATGTGTGATAGATCCGATTTTATGTAAAGTTTTAGATAACATGAGTGAGATTTTTTTCTTATTTCGAATGTTCAGAAACCCTTGGGGCCATTACTAAAGAGTACTGTGTATACCACATACTGCATGTATATATACACTTGGTCGCAGGCAATAATTCCTCATAGGTAGAGAAAACCTCTCAAATCACACAGAATATACAAAAAATACACCAGCATAATAGCAGGTGACTTCGCCACGCGTGTCCCCCACCTGTGGCAACTGATACGTGAACTTCACTGAAGACAAGTGCCCGTTATAAAGAAAATACTTCTTAAAATCCCATATTGAGCAAGTTTACAGTTTTATTGTATAAAATTAAAATTAGATCTTGCATGTGCTCCCAGATTTTTTTTTATACATGCATTTTAATCTCTGTCTGTCTGTGATTTGGTATTCTAGCTTATTTGAAATGGTTAAGTGCCAGTTCTATTACACTCTGTATCACTGGTAAATGAAAATAAGTTAAAGTCTATTCATGTAATTCTATCCATGTAATTAACCCCCCTCCCCCCAAAAGAAATCAAATAAATGAAAAACTTAAAAAAAAAAAAAAGAAACTGAATTTAATCTAATTTAAGATTATTGCACGATGAAATTTGTTAGTGAAAATAGAGTTCATTAAAAAAAAAACAACAAATAAATAATGCTCACACTTGATCGAGATCAGAGTTATCAAAGTTTTTTTTTTCCTGAAAAAAAAATTTCAGCCAAATATTTGTTAATTTTTAATGTGTATATTAATGGAGAAATCAATGGATTTTTTCTTTCAGGCATAATGTGCTGGATTTGCAATAATTATGTTAACAGTTTTGATAATTTTGATAATTAGCAGTTAACTGTAATATTTATGCACAATAAATATAACTCAATTCCTTTCCTTTTCATTTTTTCCATCGATCTCTTTATTTTCCTAGTTGCCAGGTATTAAAAGTATTAATCCCAATACATTTGCCATAATCCTCAATGCAAAAACTTTTCTGATTTTGAATATGTTTATAAAAATCTGTTTCATAAAATATCAAGCTGTTTTGATTTATTAGATCATTCAAATGCTTCACAAAATGTTAATAAAATTTACATGACAATTAATTTAGATTAGATATTCCAAACTATCTTTTTTGCACTAAAGTGGTTAGGGAACGGATTGATCGAAAATAGGGGACGGTTAAACCGAAATCACGGGACGCTTTGAACAATATTTTGGGGGCGATTGAATACGTCATTTTTTTCATACAAAGTATGTCTGGGGCTCTTTGACCAAGCGCTTTGTGGACAATTTAATAACATCATTTTTTTCATACAACTTTGACCGAGGCGCTTTGACCAAAAACAGGGAGCGGTTTAGAAACTAGGTTTTCCTATCAAAATATGTCAGGGGGCGCTTTGACCAAAATCAAGGGACGCTTTGACCAAAATCAGGGGGCGGTTTCGTAGTATCATATTTCTATAAATATGTCAGGGGGCGTTTTGACCAAAATCTGGGGACATTTTGACCAAAATCATGGTACGCTTTGACCAAAATCAGGGAACGCTTTGACCGGGACGGTTTTAATTGGGAACGCATTGACTGGATTTCCATGAGCAGTCCCAGGAACTGTCTCTTCGACTGCTCGAGCAGTCCTACTATTAGTATATAGGCATCACAACTTCGAAATAAAAATGATGAAATTATACGCAAAATATTATTGTTTCAGACAAAATGCTTCCTACCAGACGAACTCCGAAATATAGAGATGAAGGTTTTCCCGCCAAATGTTGGTTTGAGAAACCGAGCCCGATGAAAATTCAATGCACGTCCGTCACACTCTCTACCATCGGCTCATACATTCACCTCTGTCGTTGGCTCGCGTATACACAGTGTTAAACACGAGAAATAGTGCGTTTGTTTTAATTCATTATAATTCAATATCTATGATTATGTCTGAGTTTTGAGACAGATATTTACTAAATCAATACAAAACTATTAATTTAAATTGAAACAATCCTTCAAATATCACATTTTATACGTTATGTCAAAAATCTTGACGTGAGCCCATCGCAGAGGTGTATGAGAGAGGAACGAACGACAACTCTGCATGGGAGATTGTAGTATAACTGTCTTTGCATATTAATTCATTTATTCTTCCTGACGTACCAAACACGTAAAATATCAAAACGAGCATTGATCTGTTCGATTACACATTTTACACCAATAAAACTGATAAAAAGTAATTTACGTTATGTAATTTACGTTATCAGTAGAAAACATACATGGTCCATATCTTGCAAATAAGACGTCGAATCAATACGGAACCATGCAGGAAACGTTATTGGTTTTCTCTCAAGGGTATCTTAATATCACCGAACTTCCGATTTAGATCTGATAAAGAACACTCGGAGTTCCTCGGATGACTCGTACCTCGCACATAATGAACAATCGGCAATCCTCGGCTGACTCCGCTCCGCTCCATTCATTGTTATGTGCGAGGCACGAGTCATCCGAGGAACTCCGAGTGCATAATGAATGGACAATCGCAACTTCTCGGGCCTTTCCGGCCAGCGGAAAAACGACCTCGAATGTATATGGTAGACGCCATGACAACCCTCCTTTTTAACGATCTTTGAAATAAATGCATGGAGACCTTTTATCTGTGGAATATGGAGTTTAACTATATTCAATGTAATGATATTACTTAGAATATACTATAGAAGGGGCTTCTAAATTAGTCTATCCTATATTTGAATAAACAGGAAGATGTATAAAATTTTAACATCCGGTGATGTTAATACATTCGAGGTTGTTTTCCGACCTCTAACGGAAAGACCCGAGATGATGCGATTGAATGAATGGAGTGTAGCGGAGTCAGCCGAGGATTGCCGATTGGATAAAGAAAGCGCCATCAGATAACGTAAATTACATGTTACCTTTAACAACTTTCAAATATTTCTTTATTGATTCGTCAAGAATGCATTTTTTGCCTGAATTTTAATTATTTTTAAAAACAATGTGTTCTTCTTATTATTTGAAGCAATAGTTCACGCATAAATCTCTGTTCATTGGTGACTTACGCAGGGGCGGATCCAGCAATTTTTGAAAGGGGGGGGGGGTTCCAGGGTAGTGTCCCTCTAACCCCCCCCCCCCCCCTTACACACTCTCAAGCAAAGATTCACGTATACGTATGGACAGATCTAAGGTTGTGGTAAATAATATCTGTTTTACGTCCCCTTTTTCTTTTAAAGCAAACACATTTCAAAAACTACTAAAGCCTTAAAATTGAATGGATTTGTAGCATTTCCGAAGAGTACAAAGAATTTTCTTTTAGAATTTGAAAAAAAAAACAAAACAGACAAAGATCGGGAGAATCTAATATCAAATTAAACATCGCAGATTACATATCATATATAAGATATATAAAAATAAGTAGAATATTTTCTACCATTCCTTTTCTCATTAAAAAAAAGTTATAGTGTAGGTGAATGGAAGACATTTACTAAATGTGTGAAAATCTGTCTAGTTCAATACATGCGTTAGACGTACTCGTATTCATTCTTGGAAAACGTTTCATCTGCCTCTCTCTCTCTCTCTCTCTCTCTCTCTCTCCACTTGGCAAAAAATAAAGGGGGGGTTCCAACCCCCGGAACCCCCCCCTCTGGATCCGCCAATGTTACGGAAGCAAAACTTTCATAACGTAAATTACAGTAATGATAACGTAAATTAAATATACTTTAAATGCCTTTCTCTGTAATTATATTTCATAAACCTCGTTTAACAGAGATGGTAAAGTCAAAAGAAGAAATTTAAAAAACAGATAGGGAGTAAAATAAAATAAAATAGGGAGAGACTTAACTCGAAAAATAAAAGAAAAAATAAATTTGACAGCAGATCTTACGTTATAATTATATCTAACTGTGAATCTCTCAAAAAGATGAACAATAATCAGTATTTGTGGCATTTTATGGGTGTATGAAAATACTGTATGTCATTTAGGTATGTGGAAAAAAATTTCAAGAAAATATTAATTTTTGGTTTGAATAGCAATGAAATTGTAATTTACGTTATCAATATATTTCTTTAGGAGAAATGATGTAGAATTTTCACAGTTTCATACCAAAGTAAATTTTAAAATCCCTTTCTCTTCAGGATTCAAAATCGTAAAATTAAGTTGCACAGAAATTCAGTTTAAAAATTTTTAGCGAAAAAGAACAGAATTATTCCAATTTAAAATTAAGATTAAAGCAAACAACATATGTTAATTACAAATTACGAGAAAAACACAAGTGCAAAAACAAAATTGCTGGTATATTTTTTTTAGTACAAACATAGTTCTAAAAAACCCAGATAAATTTGAATATTCATTTTGGGAATTAAAAGACTTTTAGAGGGGGTCAAATCGACCTAAGACAATAACGTAAATTACAAAGGAAAATACCCTACCTATATAACTTATTGAATATTTTTGTTATCGTGCATGGTTGAGTTCCGATTTTTAAAAAAAATAATTCTCCAATGTTTTGTTTGCTTAAAAACACCCACTTTTCCCCAAAATAATGACTTTATTTTTTTCAAAAAAGTCAGGCTGCATGTGGACGGATTATGTGAGAATATCCATTTGACCAAAATCAGGGGGCGGTTTAGAAACTATGTTTTTCTATCAAAATATGTTAGGGGGCGCTTTGACCAAAATCAGGGGGCGCTTTGACCAAAATCAAGGGACGCTTTGACCAAAATCAGGGGGCGGTTTCGTAGTATCATATTTCTATAAATATGTCAGGGGGCGTTTTGACCAAAATCTGGGGACATTTTGACCAAAATCATGGTACGCTTTGACCAAAATCAGGGAACGCTTTGACCGGGACGGTTTTAATTGGGAACGCATTGACTGGATTTCCATGAGCAGTCCCAGGAACTGTCTCTTCGACTGCTCGAGCAGTCCTACTATTAGTATATAGGCATCACAACTTCGAAATAAAAATGATGAAATTATACGCAAAATATTATTGTTTCAGACAAAATGCTTCCTACCAGACGAACTCCGAAATATAGAGATGAAGGTTTTCCCGCCAAATGTTGGTTTGAGAAACCGAGCCCGATGAAAATTCAATGCACGTCCGTCACACTCTCTACCATCGGCTCATACATTCACCTCTGTCGTTGGCTCGCGTATACACAGTGTTAAACACGAGAAATAGTGCGTTTGTTTTAATTCATTATAATTCAATATCTATGATTATGTCTGAGTTTTGAGACAGATATTTACTAAATCAATACAAAACTATTAATTTAAATTGAAACAATCCTTCAAATATCACATTTTATACGTTATGTCAAAAATCTTGACGTGAGCCCATCGCAGAGGTGTATGAGAGAGGAACGAACGAAAACTCTGCATGGGAGATTGCGTCCGTCAATGTATCTCTGTCTCTCTATCTGAGAGTGTCTGTGATTGTGACAAGACCTTTCAATGGATAAAAATATTTTTTACCTTTCGAGATTAACCTTAGAGTTTGACCCTTTCTAAATACTTAAATCTTGATTATAACTTTTTGAACACTGATTACTACCACAGGCACTTGTTTCGTATACGGGGCACCCCTACTTAAAAATACATGTTCAAGAGGGAATTTGATGTTGGTATCGAAACGATATCGACAATTTTATGTCAATATCGTTTCGATATCGATCGTGATCAGAACTATTGATTAGAAATACTCGGTACCATGTATGAAAGTCTGTGCTACGTCGATGTCGTCGATATCGACATTACCATGACGATATCGTATCGATATCGATCCTATTTGTACAATTTATTTTCACAATGAGGTATAACATAATTTTACAAGGTCACAAGTGATGTCAAATTTGATTCATTATTGCCATGAACTTGAAAATAAATTATGATTTAAAAAAGGGTTATGGGTTGTTATTGTTTTGGATTAGATTTAGAGTAAGGTGGTGGGTTAGGGTGAAAGTTGTTGAATATGTTTTAACAATTATGATTCGATATCGATACGATATCGACGATATCGAGACGACAGTAGGTAAACTTATCAATAAAAAAGTAAATATACACAAGCATTGCATGAAGAAACACATAAGTGATTGTCTTGCGATAAATTGAAAATAAAGGTTTTGTATTAGAGTGAAGGTTGGTAAAGTAATATGTTTTTAACAATCATGATTCGATGTCGATCCGATTTCGTCGATATCGACGATATCGATGGCAGGAAAAATCTTCGTAAAAGTAAAGTAATAAATTAAACATACAAAGTAACAGGGACGGTATTTACCATGGGCTGAGCAAACATGATTCGATATCGACGATATAGACACTACAGGGAAAGTTTTATAAAAAATACTTTTCGAGAAACACATTTTAAAAACATTAAGGATTAAAACCATAATTGTTTGAACAATCATGATTCGATATCGACACGATATATATATTGTGGATATTGTAGTAAGGAAAATTTCTTTAAACAGGAAGTATTGTAATAAATACACAAGAATAGAGAGATATTCTAGTAAACTATAAAAATGTAATGTGTCGATATCGAAACTACATCGTGTCTTGGACATAACTCACTTATTTTTACCACAAATAAGTAGGGGTGACCCGTATACGAAACAGGTGCCTGTGGTACTACCTAGGGTTTTCGTATTTCACAGGCTTATGATAAGACCTTTCTCTGGATACCAAAAACTTTTAACATTTGACCGTGACCTATGATTTCGAATTGTATACTTGAAAAACTTTAACCTTCGCCATTAAGCTACCATACGGGTGCATTAGTTTTTCACAAACACATCTTGTGGTTCCCATAACGTTTTAAAAAATATCCTTATTCCCCCTTTTCATGATGACCCAGTAATAGAAGATACGATTTTTGCCCCCTCCGTCCGTCCGTCCGTCTGTCTAGCTTCAGGCACGAAGCAACAGGTGGCCCCCCTCCCCCACCCCAGGACTTTTTTCCCAACATTACTACGTTCAGTGAAAGGCTTGTTGCCCCCCC
>PRKT01000660.1:155940-178440 GCA_003671525.1 Saccostrea glomerata
GTACCCCCCCCCCCCCACTTTCAAAAAAGATTTTACGTCACTGTCATAAATGCTAAAGAATACATACATGTATTAATAGCATAAATGTTGCAGATACAAAAAATATATTCATAATACACCATTGATGTAGTGTTTCTATTATTTTTAACAGGCGATATATTAGATTAAAACGAGCTGAAGAGCAAAGTGTCCTCAATGCAGGGTTGGGGGAGAGCGAAAGACTTTATGATTACGTAGATTTAGACAAATTAGCAGTTAAGTAATCCAAAATACTCATGAAAGTATCTCTGAATCCACAAAGTTATGTAAATTTATCCACAGTATTTTTTTAAAGTTAAAGATTAAAGTTAATCATATTACATAGGGAAAATTGTCAAATCTCCAATATTTTTGCACAAAAAAGTGAATTGGAATATCAGCAATGCATTTTCTAATTGCAAAAAGATTAACAAATATATTTTAGGTTAAAAAACGATAGGTATCCAGGCATTCAGGGAAATTGTCATGATTTGTATACTTATTTAGTATTTTTTGTCTTCTATTTCCGTTACATATTCTATAATACACAGTGTAAAAGGCTTTTGCTATCATTGCAAGAAACCACAAATCACTTCTTATTTCATATCATGCTAATACGCTTTGGTATTAAGGCTAGATTCAAGAAATTCTTAATTCCCAAAAACTGTATCAATTTTTATTCTTTTATAGGGTAAAAATATCAACTTGTATAAGACCTTTTCTAAGACTTCAATAAACCTTGAATCTTATAAAGATGAATAAAATGAAAATTGTTGCATGAAAAAAAAAATTATTTTCAAGCTTCATTTTAATGCATTTCAAATCAAATATAAGTTTTTGGAGTTATCCTTCCTGGCTGAGGATCGGATATCTTTAAATTCTGTTGATTTTTAAAAATTTAGTTTGTTTTATACTTCAGTAAGTTTATGGAAATAACTTTTTGGTTCGGCATTAGTATTAAGGTCTTTTATCAACACTATCTGTCGCTTATAAACCTGTGTGAATAATATTTCCATTAATACTTCGCATTAACAATCCTTAGAAAAATATGGGGTATACACCCCGCGTACAATATGTTGCATACACCTCGGACACAACATTGATTTTTCGTCAATATCTTTATATACGAACTGTTTTATTTACAGATAATTTGTACAAACATTTATATTGTAAACATGTATTTAACAATAATATAGAAGTGATGATAAAGCAAAGCTTTGTTCTGATATTTGATCATAAACACAGTGTAGCGTCAATCTTGCTCCGATCCTCGGAATTGTGTTGAGGTGTTTGACAAAACTAGAAGGTGTCCAGTGGATTCATCATGTTCCTAGGTATCCATATATTCCTCAGATAATGCTTTCTTCCGTAGGCACATGCTTTCTGGCGAAAAATATCCGTAAGTTGAGAAAACGGACAAAGAACGTACCTCGACCCCCTTTTTCTTGCTTCGGAATCATACACCTCACGCACAACATAGTATACACCCCGGCCCGCATGTTGGGATATACACGGCGTATTAAGGATGGTACAGGGAAAATAAATAAAAGGCAGTATCTTAAGGAATTATAGGTTGTTTTATGGACACGGAAACATGGACAACATTCAGAGTGATAAAAAAAAGTAAAGAAACATTTTTTTAAAAAATGTTCAGACTTTTTAGTACATAACTGATACAACTCCAGTTATCCATCAATATTAATTTGAAGGTAATCATGCATGTCTAGGCCTAGGTAGTGGACTACGTTCGTTTTCTCTCTGTAAAACATTTCCTTCTAAAATTGGATTCAAAAAGTCACCGAAAGATAAATTTTAGAAATATTTTTTCTGCATATATAAAATATATACAGACAGAGCTATTCAAAACACTTTGATAAACCTCATTTTTACAGATCTTTCAGATTGACTGCATGGGAGTCAATCTAATTAAAACCAGACTTCTTAGATCCGCGCCGTACACACTCTGCGTAAATTTTTTAACGCAGAGTGTATACGGAGCGGATCTAAGAAGTCAGATTTTAATTAGATAGGACAAGGAGTTTCTTTGGGAAAGAAAAAAAATGAAAGAGAAAAACAAAAACAGAAGAAGAAATGTCTTTTGAAACATTTTTCCGGTTTTTACCTTTAGTTCTCAGATTTTTTTTAATACGCTCAAAACTGTATCAAAAAGGGGGAAGGGTCTTCCTCCCTACCCCCCCCCCCCTCATTGAGCTCCATGAAAAAAAAAACAATATAGATAACAATGTGTGCATGTGAAAAGCTGATGTTACCATATAGCAGTTCATAGCGAAGGTTCAAGTTTTAAAATCTTGTATACATATGCATGTCAAACTCGAAGTCAAGAGGAAGCGACAAAAATTGTCGGTACTCCATGAAAGAAATTCGTCCGTGAAAAAGCCCTAGCATCCACCATTCAAAAGTGTTGGCCAAGGTTAAAGTTTTTGGTCGAAAGTACATCAAACCCAAAGCTCAAGGACAAAATGGTAAAAATTAATTCTACTGTGCCCAAGGAAAGGTCTTGATTCATTCAAGGAATACACATGTAGAATATGAAAAGCCCGCAGTCATCAACTGTTGAAACGGTATGGCAAAAGTTTTTTTTTTTTAAAGTTGGTAAAACTACATGGTCAAGGTCAAAGAGTTCAGAAGTGTTGGCACCCATGCAAGGGATATGCATTTGTATAAACTTGTGAAAATGAAAGCACTAGCACTACCTACTTGGATACAACGGTCAAGGTTAGCTTTAAACGGGTAACTATATTTTTTGGAATTATTTAGTATTATCGCAGGGACGAAGCCCCCAGAACCTCCTGGATTTTGACGATTCTAACACTCAAAAAATCATATAAGAAAGTGAAGAAAATTCATATCTCGACAACGTTTTATCATTATAGAAATAAACCCAAGGAGCACTTATAATGGTAGAGAGAATTAAAAAAAAAAATTCTTAACGTCATGGGCGTTGGAAGCAAATCGAAAGTGGAGGTGGGGGCTAAACCAACAAAAAAGGTAAATCTCAATTTTAAATGTCCTTATAATGTCTATTTTTGCACAAAAAAGTGTGGGGGGGGGGCTAAGCCCCCCTCCCTAGCCCCTCCGGTTCCGACGCCTATGAACGTTATAGTAATAGGGGGCTGGCTATCGTATAGTCTTTTAGCATTATCAACAAAACTGTTGAATTTTTTGGCCAGTATACAAAGTTTCGGCGATGTTTTTTTGTTATGTATTTATATAAGAAAAAACAAACAACATCGGGAGTCTTTAAATCTTTAAATTTATAAATTTAGTCGAAATTTTTTAATTTTGTAAATTTCTCCAATAATTCTGTACAGTAAGTTATATTGGCTGTATTTTAAGCATTTAATCCCTTGTTTTTGCTTAAGAATAGATATTTTTTCTATTAAAAGCAGTTAAGTTAGATCAAATAATTTGAAGGACTTCATTTTATGTGTTTTATGTTTTGGCTTATGTGTTTTTTGTGAATAGGTAGGTAGGTTTTTGAATGATGGGTGGACGCTAAACAGAGAAAAAACTTGGAATGGCTTAATGTTATAATCTACAGGCAAATAAGACCACAATTTAACAGACAATACTTTCAGTTTCAATAATTTTATAGGGAAGAAATAAATACAGATGGCTGGTGGATAATTAGATATAAAGTAAACAATGGTTTTTAATACAATTGGTCCTACATTCATGCACAGTCTTACATCTGACATTTCTTGTCTGTGATAGTACATGTTCAGTTGCAGTATTCAAAATATTGCATAGTATATATAGTATTTGTATTAGCATTGCAGTATCATCAGTGATTGATGGTGGCTGCAGACTTGTAGAACATTAGGGCAACATAATTTATGATGATATCAATTTTATTCTTTTCCTTCAGAAAGAATCAGTATAGCTAAAACCATAAACACTTGGTTTCAGAACAAGCAATTTTCTAGGATTTTTTTTATGCTGAAATTTGCACTATTTAAAAATATTATAATACTGTATTTAAAATGATGAAAGGTTTTACAGTTACCACCATGGATTCCAGAGTTCATGCTTGATGAGATTCATTTAATATCTACACTATAATCAATATCCATTCTTTTCCTATTAGTGTCAGTTAACATATACATGTAGTTTCAAAAATAATTGAATAACTCCCATTTTATCATAGCCCTTGCCGTATTAAACATGAAGTAAACCAAAATGTTCTCAATACCAGACACTGAAACTGAAACCGAGGGAAGTAATGATTTCAAACCACATCAAGTGTAGGGTAGAGGCATTCTGGAATTGCATGATGATGCAGAAAGTCTATAGTGGTTACAAATTGTGTCAAACTTCAACTTGTTCTCGCTACACTTTCCATGTGCAATACTGGAATGCTTCTACACATTTTTTAATTTCATTTTGTCTTTTTTATATGCAGTAAAATGATATTATTTTTAATAAGACGTACCTAGAAAAACACATGATACTAAAATTACACCATCCTGAAACCAAGCGCTCATGATTATAACAGTAACATGATCCAAAGAGCCAGGTTACATTCAGAACCCAGGTGTGAATTACCAGATCAAATGAGGTGTTCCTGCTATCAGAATGAAGAATCCAGAATGTTTCAATTATTAACAATATTTATCATGTTTATTGATAAAAAAAAATCCATACTGTGAGATGACCTGAAGAGATGTGACATTTCTCTGAAAGAATCAATTATGTTATTAAAATTTCACAAACATCACATATTCTATGTAATACAATATAGATTATTTACAATCTAGAAATAAAATGTACAGTATCTATGTCACAAATACTCGGCAAACTAGCATTATTACATAGGCTAATTAAGTTAATCATGTAAGCAATTAATGTGAAATCGCAAATTTTTTGGTGAGGGGTTATTTTTGTTGTTTTTGAGGTATAAAGAGACTATGAAATGTAAAACATTACATACATAATTACTCAACAATTCTTTATACAGAAAATCAAATCCCCACGAACCAAGGGGTTTTCCTCGAACCACCAAAGTTTGACCCCATGAAAATATGTGATTTTACAGTAACTGTTAACAAGCAAAACAATTATTATTCCTACCCAAATTTAGTCTCTGTATATCAAGTATTAAGAGAACAGTTTACATAAAGCATAAATTGAGTAAATTAAACAGTAATTTCTCTGTGCACCTGTTATGCTGCACTATAACAAGAAAAAAATGTCTCTTATTACATGACAGTTATTATATGATGAAAATTATGTTTAATGTACAAATAAGAAAAAACCCTTAATAGGTCAGACTTCAAGTTCATGTTCAAGGAGTAAAAAATATTAGTACCACAGGAAAGGTCTTATCATGTCATTCACGTGTTATGCAGATGTAAAGTATGAACACCCTAGCTTGCATCAATTGTTCGAAAGTTACAACTTATACAGCAAAACTCGTTTAGTACGAACACAGATATTGCAAATGGATAATGGGTTTAATTCAATAAGTTGTGAACAAAGCAAAATACAATGTGTACTTATCTTTATACAATTAATAAAGGATTTGAAATTAATATATTATCTTTATAAGATTTCTCTTCCCTCCCAGATTTTTGTCCTTTTTTGATAATTTTCAAAGATTCATCTGTAAGAGAGCTAGGTCAAAATATTACAAATTATTATTCTAGATCTAGTCAATCTTGATTTTATATATGTCACATTTGTCTTGATACCAGTTTATGGTGTTTTGATCAAAAATGACATAACACAATACAAAGTATTCATGCTGAATTTGGCCTTAGTATTAGATTGTTGTTTTATTGTAAAAATCATATTGAACTTGCTTCATAACCATGATAACATTGTTTTGACTAAGTGTATTTATAAAAAGGCAAGTTTTAACATTAATCAATGTTAACTTATAATTTGCAAAAAGGTCAATATTTAGCATTCAGTTGTAAGGGGCTTTTGTTGTTAATGGAAATTATTGATTTCATTTTAAATTTATTGTTAAAAGTGCATCTTTCTTTTTTTGTAAAGATTCTGGTCTATATATCTAAAGAAATGGCCTACTTTTGCATCGTGGAGTATCAGATGAAAATTCTGTACATGTAAATGACATACATCGTATGTATGCTTTGTTAATTAAGACTTTTTTTTTTTATAACGAAAATTAAAAAAAAATAGTTAAATGACAGAAAACAATTGTTGCTGAAAACGGCATTTAAATTGATCTATTATTTAACACTCTATCTAGTTTGTAATGTGCATAAAAGCAGCCATAGTTCCTGCTTGATCAGAACTGGAATGCTTTCATTTCTGTCCTTAAGCTCTTTTGATATTTACATGGATCTTGTAATTCTTGTAATCTGGTGATATTTGTATAATGAAAGGTTTCCTTAAAACCTTCAATTTTATCACATAATAAGTTGGTTTGCTCTGATGCCTTTTGCTCTATGTTGTGAGATTGTGTTTTAAAACTCATTATATAAAGAGACCCCTGGTCATTGCCAATATGAATACAGCCAAATGATTTTCACTTCAGCGGAAGTATTACGTATCTTTAAAAATTTGTTGGTTGTTTGTGGCTGTGGTCATCATTGTTCTCTTCATTCTTTGTTGTGGTAAACTTTTTAAAATTTCATAATTTTCATCAGAATCATGAGACTTGACACTTAAAGCACTCCTGGGTGAAGGGAATTCATGCTGTTCAAATGGGGAATTTATTAAAAGTTTGTGGAAATTTAATGACATGTTTTGAAATTCTACTTTTCAAGGACCATTGGGCAAAAGATGATGAAAGATGGGTATCGTTTTGTGATCTAATTGGTAATAGTACTTTTACTGTTTAGTCTTGCATCATGTATACGACAATTGGGTCATAGATGACTGTTGTTTAGGATTAAAAATTCATGATCTTGATTTCTCAAAGCTTTTAACCCCTTATTTATTCATGATCTAGACCTTTGATTCTGAACATTGCGCCGTTATGGTTGGGATAGAACATAAAACATGTACGGTATACAAGTATTCGCTGATGTTTGGTTTGAAGACAGTAGTTAAATCCTACATTTTTGATGATCTGAGCTGTACCAGGATGTTCCCCACTGTATCTCCCTCCATTCTCTCTACCTGTCTATTGGTGTTAGGGGATTGATTTTTACCCTGTATTTGCAGGTACATGTACGTATCAGTAATTTCATCTGAGTGGCTGTATCTGATCAACAACTGGAGCTGCAGTGATAAAACAGTGGATCAGTGTTCAGGAAAAGTTGAAAAGGTAATATATCATTTATATCTGTAGATTTACAAATATGCACTGTATATGAAATAAAATGTACCAAAAATTTGATGAAATAAAAAAAAAGATAAAAGGAATTAAAAAAAAAAAGTTTTATATATATAAGAAATGAATCCATGAACTTGCACTTTTAGTATAAGATGTACTTTAAATACTGTATCTTTTATATGAAATGGTTTTTTAGCTCACCTGCTGAAGTAAGCTTTCAGATTGAAATTTGTATGTTGTAGTAAGTGTTTTCGTAGTCATTGTAAAGTCATTGTAAAGTTTTATCTTCTTCTCCAGAACTACTGGGCCAATTTCAACCAAACTTGGCACATCCTTGTGTGTAGGGTATTCAAATTTATTCAAATGCAGGGCCACACCACCCTCCAATTAATTACAAAGTAGTGAAAAAATAATGGCATCACAGTGCTCCAGGTTTCGACTAAAATGGTTGCATTTGGGACAAAAAAATATTTTTGACTAGATATTAAAATTAAATGGCATTTTGAAAACTTCTTTACTATCATTTTTTTTCCATCAAATGGCTTTAACATATATGAAAGTAGAATTGTCTTAAAACAATCTTATTAAAAGAATAAATCTGCAAATTCCCATGGCGGAAACCTTGTGGAAAGGTAATTGCAGTACATTTACTTTATTTGTTGGAGGGAATAGTTAACATGCACCTTTGGTTTTGTGCAGTTTTTGTTTAATAGATATAAAAAATTTGAACTGTAATTGTCTAAATTATAGGCACCAGGTGTTAAATACATACCAATCTGAAATTTTTATGGTCTGTGAATAAGGATTTCTATTTTTAAAATTTGGTTTTCTCTTTTTCTCTCAATTTGAAAATCTACGATTATCCATATCAAAGAAAATTATGTACCTTAAAGTCATGGTCTAAAATTATAATTGTCCATGAAGTAAGATTTCTGTCTCAAAGTGTGGACTTTCTTTTTCTTTGTCTGCAGTTTTTAAAAATTAATTTCTTTATTAAAATTTTGGCTGTATAGATGCTGCAGAAATAGAGTTTGGAGATTGAAAGCGATGGTATCTCCATGGCGATTGCGTTTAATTCCCAACAGTCGCCAGCTTCTGGTTCTAGCCTGTCTTCTCTTCCTGTTCTGGTGTATGACGCTCTATCGAGTCGCCAATATTAACCCCGCCAGGCAAAAGGAAAGTGAGGTACTTAAGGTTAGTATCAACCAACTACATAATAAAAAATTGAATATTCTTGTTATGTTGAATATTGATGATTGAAAAATGTTGAAGGCAGGCTCTGGGGACATAAATTGAAGCGAGCTCACTTTTGATCACGGTCTCACTTTTTTAAAAGGGATTTTTGGTGGAAGAGTGAGACTGAGTTCAAGGCTGAGCTCATCTAAGTTTTATGGCCCTGGAGCAAGATAAAAGTAAATCAATAGCCCATTTTCGAATTATCTCCATTGCAATTTAATTTAGATAAAATTAATTTAATTAAATTCATGCAAGAGATAGAACATATTACTAAGAAAAATGATACACTTCACTGGTATTGATAGTAGCTTTATTTTATTTTATAATTTAGAATTGAAGGGCAAGTAAAAATTGAGCTTGCATGGTCATATCAAATTTGATCCTTGCCTGTGGGCAAGTGCTGAAAAATTTAATTGTCACCCCATGTCATCTACCTCTTAGTGTTGATGGAAATGATCAAAACATTATCAGAAAATAACTGGTTACTGCATTGGATATTTGAAGAATAATAATTAGCATTGATCTTGTCCTTTATTTATATCTTATTGTTTAAAAATTCATACTTGTCAATAAATGAAGCAGGATGTCATGTGGACCTAAAATAGACTTTTGTAAATGTATGCCAATGTAAACACATAAATAACTGAAATTATTGACGATTTATTGATAATGAAGCCACAAATAGAATGAGCAGCACTTTAATCTTTGTAAATATTTGATAGTGGATTTTCAACATCCAGGAAAATAAACGGAAATGCATTGTTTCTCTGACTTTTAGGAAAGTAGGAAAGTAGAGTATTTTATGAACTTTAAAGAACTACAGTAAAACTCGGTTATTGCGAAGTCCTGGGGACCTGTGAATTTAATTCGCTCTCTCCGTAATTGGTTATATCCATTTAACGAATTCGTATAACCATGCATGTTTTCCTTAAAGTATCACTACCAAATGTGTTAGGGAATGAAATATTACAAAACAAACCTTGGATAACTAAGATTTTATTACAAATTGAATTTATATACAAATGCTAAAATGAAATAAAGTCAGTTCAATTGATCAAATATTTTGAGATCTTTGAAAGTTAGTTATAAAAGATGTAAATTTCATTATATTTAACCTCAAGGGGACTCAAAATCAGTTCGCTATATCCGTAAATTTGTTATATCAGAGTTCATTCTAACCGTAAAATTTTACAACGATTTGTTAAGAATTTTGTCAGGGACCTAGAAAAACTTCGCTATAACCGTGAATTCGCTAATCGCTATGTCCGTGTTCGTACTAAACGAGTTTTACTGTAAACAGTATTTGCATATGAATTGGGCTACAAAAGAGCAAAAAACTTTACAATGGTGCAACCTCTTTTAAAAAAAATATGCAATCTCAAACTCAAAATGTCTATTGTATAATCATTCGAGTCTCACAGACAGATATACATGTACAAGAATCCATAAATGGGTAGGCTTTGAGACAGATCCTACAAATCATGGCTACTAGGGTGTATGGCCAAAATAATGCTCATAGTTTCCAGTATTGAGTATATGCCAAACAGTAAAGCTGTTTTGTATGATTTAAAATATCAGAGGCTCATTTGGGCCAAAAATTGTGTGATATTTTTCATACAGAATTGTTGACTCACCAGAGAGTTTGATGAAAAAGATGAAAACAACAAATGATGATCAATCTTAAAAAAATTGCATTCTGCGGACTGGGAATAAAACATAAACCCCAGTTATCAATTGTTAAGGATGCAGTGCTTTATTAGATGATTTTGACACTTGATATACATTTTGTAAAAACAGCAGATAGCTCATTTAAATCTGTTTAAAAGATAAAGACTGTGAATTATCTCTTATATAAATTTCAATCATGCTCAATGTATTTTGCCTTACAGAATGAAATCATCGGTCTAAGTGAGAAATATGTCCGAGCACTCTCGCGGGAAAATGCTGATATTGTGGATGGGCCATATGCTGGAAGATTTACTGCTTATGGTAATTACATGTATATACAGTTGCCATGGTTACAAAATACCTTGACCTATAGTTATATATTATTCTGAAAATGATATCACAGTGTTTAACTTTCAAACAATGGGAAGGATGTTTACTTTTTGTAACTTCAGTTGACATGAAATCCAAATGCATTACTTGTACTAACAATTATTTTTGTTTTATATTTACCATTCAAAATAATTCATATTTTTATATTGCTCAATTTAGTACAATTAAGAATTTTTGTGCTTAAATTTTCCTTGGATATTATTCGGACATTTTCTAATTAGGAACTAAATATGGGTGCACATGTCCTCAGGAATTTCTTTTGAGCATGCTTTATTGCACAAATGCATCAATTGAAATAAGTACCTGGAAATGAAAATTTATTAGGGCCCCGCAAGGATTTGCGGGTGCCCTATAGTAATCACTCTGTCTGTCTGTCCGTCTGTCATTCTTTCTGTTTTTTCCTAATAACTTTTTTTGTGGTTGCCAAATTAAGATCAAAATTGTTACGGTAGTTCAATAGGCAGAAAGACTAATTTTGAAGCTAAGTTTGTTTCTCTATGTCCCCTGGTTTGGAGCTGGGGTGGTGGGGTAGATTCCTTAACTTTATATTAAGAATGCATTGGCAAAGAGAGATAACTGCTGAAGATGTTCCCATTGTAAACTGAATGCTGCTATGAGTCTTATGGGATTAATTAGCTTTCTTACTGAAGAAAATCCAGAGCATTATCTTTATCTGTCACATTGAGATGAATTACCACCTCTGTCTGCAAATGAAGTTTGTTTTGAAGTTAAGTCAATTTGGAATGCTATGAACACTCTGAAATGTGGATTTAAATATAATTTTTATAATTTATTTTCTTAAAATAGTTATGATTTAATTGAATTCTAAAAACAAGAAATAGATTAAAGAAGATATACTTTTTATTTCCATAAAAAATATTTTTTGATTTACTTTTTTTCACTTTATGTAAATTCAAGAATATTATTAATTTTAAGGTAGTGGTATAAAAACCCCATTCTATCATTAATACTGAAAAAGTTCTTATTGTAACTTTAGAAGAAAATGATGAGAGAGGTACAATTAATCCCTTGGGATTAATTATCTAGCCTGCTGCAGAAAATTTAGTAGGCTTTTCTTTATCTGTCACTTTAGATTAATGAAAACCTTTGTCTGCAACTGCTGTTTGTTTGAAGTTAAGATCAAGCCTTCATGATATTTGCATTCATTGAAGGCTGGCATTTTGTATAAGATAAGCTTCATAATTGTTTAGATATGCATTCAATGTTATTAAGTTGTTCTTTACTGCCTAATGTAAATACAAGGATATTATTTTCAGGTTTTTGAATATTCAGGAATTATCTTGAAATTTTAAGAATACAGTTGCTGTTGCTTATTCTTCGTACATTTTTTAATCATTTCATAAGCTGCACCCTTATAATTCTACCCCATGGCGGGGCCCTTGCTGACTGGTCAGTTTTCTAGTTTTATCTGCATACAGTACATTTCAGGTCAGTAAATTGAGTCTGTATATAAGAGAAAAATAACATGTATATGAATTTTTCAGATCTCAAGAAAACAATGGCTGTATTATTAGAGAACATGCTTGAACGTCTTGGCCGGTTAGAGGTTCAAGTCCATCATGTGATGAATATATCTAACTCCTCCCTGGTCAATCTGACCCGCCCCCTGATGGCTGACCAGATTGAGGACTCCCTCCACGCTGAAGGTACGGGGATATACACTCGTAAATATAATGTGTATAATTATATAATACTGTATGGTAATTAAAAAAACAGGATTCATATTTTAATGGCTTTAGTGCAGTCAATGGTGCGCTAATTCATGACTACGGCTAAGAAATCGTCTATGAATACTTTATGAGGCAGAGCAGTGTTACGCGCTAATTCATGAATATACCAAAATCTTGATATCTTTTGATTGTGATAAATTTTGAATACGTCAATGTATGTATATTAGGTACAGTATATGGACAAAAATTTCAAATCAAGTATGGATCTTCCCATAATCTGCTCTCAATCATAAAATAAAAAAAATAGTTTCTTGTTATCTAGTTTATCTGTTACTCATAAAATGAAAAAGGTTCATGCATGGAAAAGCTTATAATAAAAAATGAATAGATTAGGTTATATGAAATTAAAATTCTGGTTCTCGGGCCCGCGTGCATCCATTTTGAGATAGCTGCATTACTAATTTTATTGTATTTTTGATTTAATAAAATGTTGGTATTACGGAGACCAATAAAAAAGACCAGAAAAAAGTTCCGACCTCACTTTTTCCTAGTTTAATACTCAAATATTGCTTTTGGTAGCCATTTGCAAAGAGATTTGGCTACTTTGTTTAAAAATACATTCGAAGACATTGCCTACGATGTTCACACGTTGATAAGCATTGGATAATGCAAACCTTTTGATCAGACATGGAAAATTTATCTGTGAACAAAAAATTTTTATCATGATTTTAAAGAAAATTTGAAAATTAAGAAAATACCTCCCTCATCTACTTTATTGCCGATAAAATGATAATAAATAAAATGTCTCCCTCCTGCATCTGTTTTGGAGTAAATGGCCCGAGAACTAGAGAATTAAATTTATATAGCCTTATGACAGTCAAAAATATCTTTGCTGTACCTTTAGGTGATAGGTGTAATATTTACTTAATAACAGTTGGTAACAAGATATTGCCAGTATTTTGTTACTTCCAGGTATTTGCAAAATCGATTTCACATCAGACATATATCACAATTTTATTGTAAAATATAATAATAAGTCATTGATGAAATATATCTTTATCATCTCGTGAAAATGAAGCATATTATGTGATCAGTTTTCTTTGTTCTTTGTTTTAAAAAAGTACTGTACTTTTAAAAAATGAAATGTTTTAAAGAAAATAGCAACTGCATGTACAATAGGTCATTTGGCTTCCAACCTTAGAATGATAGAACAGATAGCATGCATTAGTTGAAGAATACTGTATACAGGGTTATTTTCACCTCATGTTATTTATGCCCTTTCACAATTGCAAACAGTTTTGCCCCATTTTAAATTTGCCCAATCACTATTCTATTTAAAGAAATCATACTGTGTTCTTTTAATTTGCCCCCTGTTAAAAGGGTAAAAGGGCAAAAATAAAATGGGGGCAAAATTTCCATGTTTACAGTATTTGCATGTGGTATTGAGATGCATAACTGAGGCATACTACATGTGTACCTACTTTCACATCTAAAATATATTCATAGTTTTAGTCGAAGGTGTAACGTACTGTATACCAACTATTATTCACGTCATCTTTTATTTGTGATTCGTGAGCTTAAAATCCATCCTCGACAAATATAAGTTTTAGCGACGGAGAAAACATTCTCTACAAATACTAAGCAAATCTAGAGGTACTGTGAGCAATGAGCTCACTAAATGATACCCCCTGCCTCCCATATGGTTTTAACTGATGACAAAGTCCATGTTTTGCTGTGGCGGGGAAACCCAAAACATGTGTCAGATCAAAAAATAAAATAGAAGATGCACAATGCCAATATGCAATAAAGATTCTGTGAAAGTATCATTAAATTTCACTCAGTGGTATAAGAGGAGTTGCGGATAAGAGATGGGTACCAGACAGACGTACAGATGGACATAGCGATTACAGTATACCCTCCCACTTTTCAAGCGGGAGGTATAATGATTGGGTTATGGCGATTAATATTTGTGAGTTAAAGAGGGTCACAGAAGTTGCAGATATTTCTCACATGCAAATAAAAGTTGGTTTACAGTATTGTATTCATGAAAAGCTTGGGTTCTATTTTGAAGATGCAGTAATTTTTAGTCCGCATTTATCCAGTGTGACTTTTCAGTTTTATATACCTTGGTTTCAATAATGCCTGTGGGTATCAAATTTCATGTGTTTAAAAACTAATTTATAAGAACATGGAAAGCTATCCTATGTGGTAGAAATTGTAGTTATTGATCATTAATTTTGTCTGGCTTAACCTTGATGTTTAACAGGAAAAAAAAGAAACTACGACATACGTATTTTTTAATTCATATTTTACCTTTACATTGGAATTAATGTACTAAAAATAATTTGTAGTGAATAGGTCTCCAGCCTTACAAACAAATACCAGAATTGTTAAAATAAGGCCTCTAACTAGGAAAGAGAATGTCCTAAAACATCAAAACAGCAGGGAACAACTTGGTATGGTGTGCTGTAGAGAAGAGCTTTTCCTCCTTTTTCTGACCATTAACTTTGTGGCTATCACTTTTAAAAGCAAACAATTCATGCTTTTTTTTTTTATCTAACATTTGAATTTTTAAAAAAAACTTTAAATATTAAAGTTTTGAAGCTGCATGTCAAGAGATCTTATCTTGTATTTTGAAAAAAAATTATAATTTTAATCAGTATAAAAAGTTTCAACTTTTGTAAAATTACATTTACATAATATATATAGTACAGAACAGTAACCTCACTTCTTTCACCTCAGGACATTCCTATTTTGAAAAGCTTTTGAAGTATGTTACATGATCTGGGCATATAAATATTTGGAATGTCTTTATTTTGCATACATGGATTTTGACAGAAATAACCAAAGAAAGTACCCAGTAGTTGCATATTTATTTTTACACAGTCATGTTCTACATATGCATGTACATGTATATGTAATACTGTGTAGGAAAAAATAGGAAAATGATTTTGACTTTGCAACTATAAACGGCTTTATATCAAACAGAACCCCAATATTCATTAAATTATGACATTTAACAGAATATGATTCAAATGATACTGAGTCTGCATGTCATTGAATTTGTTAAGGAAGTGAAGCCTAATCTTTATAAACCATTAAATGCTTGTATTTTCAGCATGGCCAATTTTGATAGGGTTTCACTAATAGGATGGTAATTCAGGTGGTTAATACAAAATGTACAATTGTGTTTATACTAACATGAGATTATATAAAAATTATTAACATGTTTACTAATATGCACAAATCAGTCTATGTAATTGTCAACTTTTCATATACATACATACTATAGTATAGGGAAGGGGGGATAAAATGCAAAAAGAATTGCTGGTGATAACTTTTATCAATTGTTTTATCAAACTCTGTAGAGCTTATGTTAATACTTAAAATTGTTATTAATTGTTGGAAGCCCTAATTTAAATAAAAGGAGCATTAAAAGATTGATTTTACATTCAGTATAAAGGTCAAAAATGGGAATTGTTTATCAAGTCTGTAAACTCAAGGATTTGGGACTATTAGGAAAGGGGGCCTGTTAGTTGGTAAGGGTTCTGAGTATCTGAAGGGGGAGTCTAGGGGCAACTCCAACCCTCATAAACCCCTGGAAATCAGTATTTAATGAACATTGTTTTTGACATATAATGTAATATTTTATCTTGAGTACAATGAGTGACATCTATCAGATTTTTTTTTGTTTTTAAAGGGGGTGCATGCCTGGAGCATCCCCAATGGAATCCATCCCTAGTAGAATATAATTTCCTCACCTCTTAATGCCAGTACAGGCGCGTAGCATCGTTTTTGGAAGTGGGGGGGCCAACCTGAGAAAATTTTTTTTTACTTACTTTCAATAAACATTTTCTATAGTAAAGGTAATGTCGGGAGAAAAAGTGGGGGGGCCTGGCCCTCCCTGGCCCCCCCGGATACTACGCCCCTGCAGTAGTAAATTATTAATCTATTCTCTCTCTCTCCCTCTCTTATTGTGAGCACTGGGTGCTAGCTGTCACCTGATCCGTTGCTTGTGGTTTTCTCACCAGAGTATTTTTACCTCAATCTTTTTTTCACCTCTCTTCCCCTGAATTCTCTGTGTACTATATTTCATTTTATCTAACAACAAAAGGGAAAATGAAATCCATATCAAGGGGAGAGAACTGTACATACATTTCTTCTATAAAATTTTATTAACATTCAACATTGTTTTGGCTCAGAGTATGATATGATACACTAGAGTAGTACAATATATTGTAGATGCTTTCAAGTTTAATCTTCATCATAAATTTCATTATTCAGAAAAGAAATTTTATTTTCATTGAGCAGAGGGTCCTTAGAAAATTAGATTTTAATTAAACACATTGGAGAAAGAAGATGATTAATTTAATATGTGTATAGTGACTTAAGATTTGCATGCTTGTCATAAAATGCAATAATTTTTTTTCCAGTATATATTTAAATGGTATAATCATAAGGTAAATTTGCATGAATAAAATTTTGATTTTTATCATGTTATATAAATTAATGAAATATCTTCATTTGTTTGATTTATACAGACTTAATTCTTGGAAGGACAGAGTCATGTACCCTTACTGAACAGGACAAACAAGTATACACAAAATGTGAAGGCAAATTAGAGGTAAGGGTTATAGCTGTAATAAGAGCTACAGGTTACATGCTGTAAACTCACTCAATTTTCTTTGGGTCAGACTTCAGTGGTTTGAAGATAAAATATTTCTTTATTTTTTCTTCTATTTGATTTCATGGTAGAAGAAATGTTAAGTTATCATATATTTGAAATATTATGGTTCATGGAAGATATGACTTTAAAAAAGAAAAAAAAATGAACAATAGAATTTATATTCATCATAAAGTAAAATCCATTTTGACGTTCTGTACCAACTATTAATCATGTTTTCTTTTATTCGCAATTTATCAGTTTCAAATGAATCCAGCACAATTGTTTTTTCATGACTAAGGAAACATTTTTACAAATACAAGCAAAATAAATTGTTTAATATTTGTGAGTAAAAGTAGATGGCAAAACTAATGGTTATATTTCTTGCACGCAAATAAAATTGGTTTACAATAATCATTGCTAAGATCCATGACCTCAATCTATAATAAAACAATAAAGGTAACTATGTAGCTTAAAAAATGAACAATTCTGAAAATGATCTTTTTCACCTATATTTGAAATAAATTGTAAGAGAATTCCTTCCATTGACAGTGGATGAGACAGATGTGGCAGTCAGACCCGTGTTACGCGTCGTATGGAGTGGACGGATCAGAGTGCTCATTTCTTATGTATCTAAGTGAGGTAAGTGTTAAATGTAAAATTGATGACATCCACAATATACTTTTATGTAAAAATGAAACAAAAAAAATATTTGGATCCTAAATCCAACTGAAGCTTGCTCGTTAATTTTGTGATTTTTAAAAAATTAAGTCCTTGTTTTGTATTTTTGCACTGACAGGTTGAGAGCTGGTGTCCCAAGAGGACCTGGAAGAAGAGTGTAAAAGTACCGGTAGAAGACGCTTCTAAAATCCAATATGTAAGTTATTGATTTCATGGAGAAGAGATTTTCAAAATTCAGAAAATCATTCCTTTGACTTGCCTTTTGATACTGGTGGAATTCAAAGTAAATTTTGTCTGTTTTCATGTTATATTTTGTGTGAAAAAAACTGACAGAGTTATACAGAGTGTTGTACTTTTTGTACTTGGTTACATATGAAACTTGGTGTTGCTTTTTAAAAGAAATAAAATTCAACATGGAATTAAATATTATTTGATTAATTAACAATGATGATTTGTAGGTTGACATAAATGATGATATTGAAGATTTAATGAAGATTTTGGTGGATCCAAATGAAAGACAGGGTTATGCTTGGATACGAATGAGGATCCGCAAAATGTGGCCGAAGTGGGTGTCTGCTGCCAAAAAACTCAAATCAAAACAATATATGAAGAAACGCAGGCGGAAAAAGGTTACATTTGAAGTATTTTTAATACCATTATCCTCACAATGCAAGGGGTCCTGAGTCAAGGCATTGCTGTTTGAACCCTGGCATACTTTATAAGATATTCGTGGCCTGACTGTAGCAATGTCTTTCAGAAAAATTAAAAATCAACTGTTTTTGGTTTCTCTCAGCCAGAAGATTTTAGAGTAGTGAGATGATTGGGAACTGTTTAGTTTTCCATGAATTGGTAACTCCTTAGACCAGTTATTGTTGAATGATTTGTAAGAGATTTATCAGAGTTTTTCTTTTCCAGATACTTGTTCATTTGGGACTTCTATCCAAACAGTCTGGTTGGAGGTTTGCAGAAAATCAATTCAAAGGTATAGCAGTACAATGTATATCTTTAGATATGTGTCACATAGGTAGTTGGAATTTAATTGGAAACTTTTGTTTCAAATAAGAAATTGTCTTTTGCACTTTTTTTTCAAGTTACAATTCTAAATCACATGGTTTTAAACAAATGCAATGCATGGTCTTTAACAAGTTTAGCAAAGTTGAACTTGCTATTTTTGGTATTCACTATTAGTACATTGACCTTGAGTTGCAATAAACTGAATAAAGTGATCATGCATGGGTTTGTAAGAATGTAGAATCATTTTGATTGAAAAAGGGGGGGTGGGGTACATTTTAAGAACAACCAAAATTGAACTGGTTTTGAAGGAAGTTTTTTCATGGGTTCAAAAGATTCAATGTGGGGATGTAAATTTGTGAATGAGGATGACCCACATAACCATAAATCACAAAGAGTAATGATTCTACAAGGAGTTAATGTGTGTTTATACTTGTATTAATCAGGTGGTCCCCTGGGAGAACTTGTCCAGTGGAGTGATCTCATATGTACCTTGTATGTGTTAGGACATCAGCTGACCATCACCAGTGAAACTTACCAGCTGGAAAAGTAAGTTACGTAACTACATGTAAATGTAAATGAAAAAGTAGCTTTTTTACATTCTCATGTTTGTTTATTTTTGCTAATGCATGTCTGCATCATACATAGTGGTTTTAATTGATTCTGTATTTCAGAGTTTTAAATTAGAAAAAAATAAATGGTTCTCCATAGGTAATTCGAAACATTTCATTTTATCATGGACTAGTGTATATGTCCTTTATTTTATATACCCTTTGATATATATTTATAATTTAATTTTACATGTATTTGTAACACGTTATTTGATTGGATAAAAGATTTTCTTTATATTATAAAACATAAGTTGTATTACTTCTCTTTACATTACTTTCAAAGTATGTTTTCAAAAAATAGTCTCATTGTTTACACTGGAAATGAATTATAAGGAATAAAGCTTATTTTTTAACCTATATTTTATACAATATAACAGAACTTGGGGGGCTATTTTGTAAACCGCTTTGCAGTTTATTAAGTGTAAACTGTCCCAAGTTATGTTATATTGTATAACTTTTTAGGTTAAAATAAGCTTCATTCCTTAAATGTATCATTTTGTTTCTTTAGAGCTTAAATTGCATTGCTTTATTTACTCTTAGTTCAAATGGGTCCTCATCTAAGTAAGAAAACTGCACTTATAATTGAACACTTCTGTTCTTTTGTTTCTAAATTTTGTTGGAACATTTATAAAATCGTTATGCTGGATTCAATTTCACAAAACTTTCATACATGTATATATATAATTAACTTTCTATTGGAGATATTATGAGCTACCACCATGACAGTTTTATTATATGGATTCTTTGTTGAACGTCTTGTTTTAAATTTTGTATCTGTTTTGGATTAAGATTATCATTATTATGTTCCCCAAACGAAGTTGGGGAACATATTGTTTTTACTCTGTTTCTTATTAAGGTCTTCCGTCTTCAGCGGAAGACCTTCTTGTTATTCTTCGGTTTCTTTTTCACTTTTTTTCTTACCTATTATTATTCTTTTTTTTCTTACCGATTTTGTGCACGTGATTTCTCGAAAACGGCTCGATGGATTTCGATGAAACTTTCAGGACTCATGTAACATTACTTGAACGTGATTCATTTTTTTCCGTTTTGATGACGTCACTTCCGGTCCGGAAATATTGTCAATTTTATGATTTTTGAAGGGTCAGGTTGTCCTCGAACGTTCTAAAAACTGACTTAAGATAGAAACGTGAAAATTTCAGGTATGATAGTTCTAAGTCTATAGATGTGCAAAATGAATTTCATTTTTATCGGAATGTGCCGCGCGTCGGCGCTCGCTATGGCCCGAAAATTGTCCTATCGCGAATTTCAAAATTTTTACAACCTTTTCTATGATATCTTTTTACTTTGAAATATTTTGTTATAACATATTGAACAAAAGAAGTGTAGAATTCCAAGATCTTTCAAATGATATCTCGAAAAAAGGGCTGGCCCCTAAAATAAAGGGACTGGAGGGGCCATAAGTTTTTCCTTTATATCTCAGAAAGTATTGAGAATTTGTAATACATCAAAGAAGCAAAGTTGTTCAAAATGTCAAGCTTAATCTACGGGCATCGTCAAAATACGTCTGATGACGTCACTTCCGGCCAAACCGGAAGTAGTCGGAAAACGCGTTTTTTGGTCATTCTTGACAAGTTTTGGGGTATCCTATGTCACTAGGAACATAAAAATAAATTTTCCGTCCGTCGTCGTCACTTCCGGTCAAACCGGAAGTAGCAAAAAATGGCTTATTTTTGCATTAACATAGATTTTGAGGATTCAACCAATTTTGGGGCGTTATTTCTCATATTCGTTAAAAATGAAAACTACTTCCGGTCAAACAGGACGGAAGACCTACTCGTTGCTTTGCAACGAGCTTTGCTTTAGTTATTATTATTTTTCTTCTTCTTCTTCTTCTTCCTGGGTACTTTTTTGTCCGGGAATGATCTCGTAAACTATACATCCGACTAAGGTGAAATGTTTTTAGGGTCAGTAGACATGTTATGTAGATTTGCGGAATGAAGGTCATTTTGCGCGCACGTGCTTGCAAGAGCTTGCACGTGCAACATGTGAAATGACCGATTTAATTGATATAGGAGTAACTTTTTTAATTTTTGATGAAATGCTTTGAAACTTATAATATAAGGATATATTAGAAGCATAGACAATATGACATGGTCAAAATAGCAAGATCTCACGTGCATGCACGTGCGCTTTGCTCTGATTGGCTGAAACTAAAGTCTCAATATCTTTCTTATTTTTTTACGAAATCCTTTGAAATTTCGAAAATAGCCACGCAATAGGATATCCTACAATAAGATATATAGCAATTATCATGAAAACAGGTGTATGCACGTGCGCTGCAATCTGATTGGCTTAAACTTTGAATAGCTATAACTCCCTTGATTTTCAACCAAACAGGATGGGATTTGGAACATAGATTAGATAGATATACTGGACTACTACAAGAAAAAATGGTCACCATGCACATGCATACACGTGCATGTACGTGCGCTGCAATCTGATTGGCTGAAACTTTAAACAGCTATAACTCCCTTGGATTTCAACCAAACGGGGTGGGATTTAGAACATAGATAGATGTAACGGACATCTACAAGAAGATATGGTCGCCATGCTCATGTATGCATGTGCATGCACGTGAAATGGGCAAAATAAAAAAAAAAACACTTGAATGAGCGTATCTTTTTAATACTTTTGGATTAAATGCTTTAATATTTAGTATATAAAAATATATAGATTGTGTAGACAAGATGATATGGTCATTAGGGACAAGCATTCACATGCGCACGCAAAATTTGAATGAACTTGGTACACTTCTGGGTAAACGTTGTTAAAGTCTCAAATGCGTAGAGTTTGTCTTATTTAATGAAGCTTACAGGGAATATGGCACCAAAAAGGAGTTGGGGAGCATTTGGGGAACATCTGTAACGGTCCCCGTTACAATTAGCACTAGTTACCATTAATTATGATGTTCATTAAAGTTCATAAAAATTTACAGATGCCATTAGAAAATCAATGCCAGTCAGGTGTTTCAATTTATTTCATCGCATTTAAATGATATTTTGAAAGAAAAATCATTGAAATAGCTATTAATGATAAAAGAGATCTATGGATTGATTATCATAGTATCTTAAGGTCTTCAATCCCTAATAGGAAGAAATTCAATGAAATTGAAGACATAACAGATATGTAAACATTGAATACTCAGTTTATTTAGACATACTTCCCATTTATTACTATAAATGTGTTTAGTGAGATGTGACCTAATTCATGACCTTGACTTTTGGTAAGAGTTATCTCCCCTTT
>PRKT01000660.1:182506-227950 GCA_003671525.1 Saccostrea glomerata
GGGGGGGGGGGTGGAGTAAATTCAATCCTGATTTGCTCAGGTGAGCGCTGTGGCCCCTGGGCCTCTTGTTTAAATTATGATGTCTAATATTATTACAGGGAAAGGAGAATTACCTGAATACAATCAAAAAACACTTGGAAGTTCATGGTACAGTGTATGTTGATGAAAAAGCTAAAGACACGAAATCTAATGTACCCAGTTTTGTCAAAAACCATGGCCTACAAAAGCCAGAGGATTTTCACATATTGCTGAGGAAGTCTAAGGTAAAAATGTCTTCATTTTCATTTTTATATTTCAGATGTTTTCAATATGCTAGTTTAAGTAATATTTACTTACATATACTGTAGATCACTAAATTTTAGCGACACCTTATTTTCGCGAGAAAGTCATTGACTCTTGATTAGCGAGACAAAATTTTCACGAATTGTGGTTATTGCTCTATATAATCTTAAGGAATGCTTTTATACGCGAGAATTAAATTTTTGCAAGCACAAAGTCTCGCGTAATTGCGCGAAAAAAAAGTTCTAGCGAATAAAAAGTGATTTACAGTATGACAGGAAATAAAAATCACTTTACTTTGATTTATTATAACCTGAAATTTGCTGAATTTTTTACTGTAAATATAATTGTGAGGTGAAAGTTCAACTTGAATTTGTTTCTATCCTGCGCAATTTCATGATGTTGCAACACAAACACACTGTATCTTAAATTTATAATCTTAAAAATTGTGTAATAATTAAAATATTTTCTGATGTATTTTTTGAGATGAAAATTTCTGGTTTCAGGTGTTTGTTGGCCTGGGCTTCCCCTATGAAGGACCTGCTCCTTTAGAAGCCATAGCTAATGGTGCTGTTTATATCAATCCCAAATTCCCCACCCCTCATAGTAGTAAAAATACACCGTTCTTTAAAGGCAAACCAACAGCCAGAGAGGTAAGATTATAACATTTCTATACATAGTATCATATAGGCCATGTAAAATCCAATGATAGATCCTCATCCTAGCTTGCATAACTGTACAACCTCTAAGATTGAAATTTTGAATTTCACTCAATTGACATAGTTTTAGAGTTGTCCCTTTCCCCTCATTTTATCAAAAGTATAACAAGAGAAGCAATGTGTATCAAGAATCTTGCTTACAGTTTATTATACTTGATTTGAGGTTATAGAAAGAGAAGCTCTCTGTTAGTGAATTGTGTAACATGTTGGTATTTTATTTTTCAGCTGACTAGTCAACACCCATATGCAGAAATGTTTATAGGTGAGCCTTATGTCTATACAGTGGATGTCGGTAATCAAAAAGAAGTGGAGAAGGTGCTGGATATGATACTACTGGAGAGGGAAGTAAGTTTGTATACAAGTCACTCAGTAATGAAAATGTGTGTTCACTTACCTCATTAATGGAATTTTTAGCACAATTTTAACAATTTGCCTCTAAAAATCACTACGTATTAATTTAAGTGAGAAGTAAATTTAACGAATTGCATTGAAAGATAACAGTGTAACCTCTAATAAGCAATAAATTTTGAAGGGTTTTTAAATTTAGTGATTTCATCACCCCATTCAAAAATACCAAGTTGAATTTCACCATATATAAAAATAAATTGAGGGGTTTACAGATCAAATGACTGTATACAGAGAGTTAAATGACTGAAAACAAGAAGTTCTCTGAATAGGATTAATTCCTTAACTCACACGGGTGACCAATCTTTCACTTTTAAAGTCTGATGTTTTTGTTCTTTATAACAATTTAATGTAGAATAAGAAAAATCACGTAAGTTGGTAAAGCACCAAATTCACAATTATGCAATCTGCTTTATATACTTCTTATTATTTATTAGCTGACGCTTTGGTGTATGTTTTTATATTTTTTTTTTTACAATGTATGTGTGAGTCCAAGAAAAAAAGTATAATATATGTGTGAGTCCAAGAAAAAAAAGTATCACAGTAATTACTAAGGCAACATTTAGCATGTTTTATTAGGAAAATTTATTATTTACACAAACAGGATAGAGGGTTACATTTGTATACACATGTATATAATATTTTATATACATTTTCACAGGCACTTGTTCTTATAGATTTTTTACCCATAGTTTAATAATGAAAATAAAAATGTTATAATCATTATACAGTATATGGGTTAAAAATTCATTACAGAATAAAGTGCCTGCGATACATGTATGTATATGTAAGCAAAAAGCAATACATAATATGTATGCTTTAATAGGTGTTTATTGTTGGTTATTATTTTGTTTTACCAATTCCAACATGATGAACAATATGTTAGTCGATAAGTATATAATGCTGAAGTTCACTTCAGCGTATTACTGAAAACCAACAATTTAGCATTTTTGGGTGGAAATTTATCCAAAGCTTTCATCAGGACATTAACACACAATCAGTTAGCTAATGCAGCATGAAATATCTTGAGTAAAAAAGAGACAGCAAAAGTTGCTGATATTTCTAGCACACAAGTAATAATTGGCTTAAAGTTTTTATAAATTGCTGTAAGCTTTTCATAGGTTTATAAAAATTCAAATATATTTCAAAGACAGCTTCTTATCATGGGCTGAAGGTGGTACACATGAGGACAAAAAATGCACAGTTTACTAAATACATAACAGAAAGTCTATGGACAGTTGGTCAAGGGGCTGAATTTTTATAATGAAAACATATTGCAAAATTTAAAAGAGAATTGGCACTGACCTGTGAAAGTAAAACCTTCAAGTTTTTACAAAGGCAAGGAGAGACAATTTTTATCCAAATAATTTTTTTTCTCTAAACAAGATGTGCAAATGTAATGTGAATTGTTTCAGTTCAAACCTCACATGCCATATGAGTTTACAGAGGAGGGAATGCTCCAGAGGATGAACGCCTACATAGAACACCAGAACTGGTGTCATTTCCAGAAACAAGGGGCAAAATGGCCACCAGAGTCAGCCATAACTTATATCATGGGTGAAGACAGCCAGTCTTGTAAAGAGGCTTGCTGGGGAAAAGGTATAGCTATTTTATATGTGTAGGAGATTGAGTATCTAAAAGTGGAGACAATATTTGTGTAATTAAGTAGAAAGAGTTTGAAGAAAATAAAAAAAATGTACTGACTTAGAACTTTCAATCTTTTATGTTACCGCTTTCCTTTTTTGAAAAATATCATTTTTTTCCAGGGTTAATTTGCGATCCTAGTCATTTCCTGCAGATTAACTCAGCTCGTTCCTTGAAGCAGGCGCAGGTGGACTGCAGTCGAGAAGATTATGTGGCAGACATTTTTGTCCCAGGCTACGACCCAAGCACCATGGAGTGTGCCCTCCAGCGAGAGGAGTTGTTGTTCAGCTGCGTAGGCAAGAAAAATAGTTTCCGCCGATACTGTCCGTGTCGAAATTACATCAAAGGACAGACTGCTCTCTGTAAGGAGTGTGTTTGAGCCATGTGATTGGTCAAAATATTGTTGTTAAGTCATGTGATTGACTAGAATAATGTGTTTTAGTCATGTGATTGGCTTAAATATGGTGTTGTCTTTCCTTGAATCCAATGCAGCATTTAGCAGCCACCTGCTATATAAGAGTATTTGTTCTTCCAATTAGTGTGAGTCTTTTTTGTTGGTTATATTCAGCATTTGGAAAATATTTCAAAAGATGTAATTTTCAAATTATGGACAAATTATAGCATATTATTTATTGTTAATTATATCATCCTAAATCATCGTGTGAACATTGATTTCTTTTTACATTCATTTATTTATAGGTTAAGATTTTAGGTTAATATAAGTACTGTAATGTCTTCTTGAAAGAACATTTTGTGTCACAGATTCTGCAGAATTTGGGAATTCAGTCAAGGTTTGGAAAAATAGGGATGTAAAACCTACCCAGTACATTCACGTTCATTTTACAGTAAAACATAAGTAGCAGACATTTATATTGAACTTGCGCTCACTATAGTGATGTGGTTTTCATTCCCCTTGACTTAAAAATAAAAACTTAAAGAATATTGTTAATAGTGCTCATAACAAAGCAAAATCCTCCGTCCCTGGCACTTCTATATAAGTGCGATTCACTGTACTTAGGTATTATACCTGCTATGTAGATTGGAATGAAATTTGCAAAATGCAGACATTTGAGTTAAACTTTTGAAAAATCAAATGTAAAAAAATTTAAACTTCAGATCAATAGAGCTTATTATGAGTATAGTTGTAAAATAAGTGACTGCTATTTATGATTTTTAAATACTCGTAGCATAATCAAGCAGTAGTTTAAAAAAAAACTTTAAATGCATAATTTTTGTGTTCTTAAAAATTGTTTTCTTTGTCTCATGAAAGATTCATTATGGTAGAAATGAAATTCTTACCTGCATTCATCTGCATTCATAAGTGACGAATTTAAATGTATGAAATAGGTGTTTGCTCACAAAAATGTCTCATTCATGTCTTTTAGTACCTTTTACATATTTTTCGTATACTTCTAAATACAAGTTTTAATTGAAATAAATAAATCGGTAATACAAACTTGTAAAAAAAAAAATTTAAAGTCTGCATTTATTTAAAAATCTTTAGAGAAAAGTTCTAATCATAGTTCTGTAAAATCACTGGATTGATTTCAAGGGGTCAAATGTTTTGGGATTGAGAGAAAAATATTGGTTATAGGGGATTTGAATTCATGGTAGAAGAACATAACACTACTGATACATGTGTAAATATTATTTTATGTAGTGTCCCTTCATACCCCCAAAACAATGGAAATTACCCGCCCCACCCAACCCCACCACCCCACAAAAATCTGTGACTGATTACACAGGATTACTCTGTTACACCTTTCTTTCAGAACTTTCTATCTTGTCATTGTAAAAAACTTTTATGCCTTCAGGGCCCAAAATTGGAAAATAAAATTATCTTATCTTATCTTATCATACTTCACATAATAAGATCTGTAAATGCTTAAAATTCAGTGATTTCTTAGGGTCTAAAGCTAGTCAGTATATATATTACATTCCACAGTTTGTTCTGTAGTTTAGAATAACATTTTCTGAACTATGGGGTATATAAAGTTATGCTGTCTCATTTGAATATAGTAAATGTACTTCAAAAGTTTTTCAGGTTACATCATTACCTAGGGAAAGGGTATTGAAATTGTGAAAAAACTATTGAAGGAAATATAAAAAATGTTTAGATTGTATTTTTCCTTCTGTTTTTATTCTCTTTTGATATGAAGTTAATATGTTTTTCCAAAGGAGTGTATGATAATTGTGATAATATTGTTGATTGTGATTTTATTAGCATGCCTGAAAGTAAGCATTAAATGTCAGTACCTAGAATGCTTTAATATAGTACTTGAAAGCTTTACAAAAATGTTATTGTTGTCAGAATAAATTGTTACGTGCTTTAATGTTCAATCAGTGCAATTTGTTTTTCAGAATACTGTACATTGTTTATAATATTCAAGCTGTTAATTTATATTGCTTGTTTTTGTAATGCATGAACATCAAAATGAGATGAAATTGTATCTGTGTTGTACCAATGTAATCTACAGGAAATTTATTTTGTAACTACACAGCAAACAGAGAATTCTGTTTGATTGGTATCATTTAAGATTAACCCCTCCTCCAGAAAAATTTCTTTGTTTTGAAAGATAAGTGAGGGGAGGAAGAAAAACTGTATGAAAAATATTTAGATTATTGTTTGTTTAAATAAATGCTTTTTTATAATTTTTGATTTTGTCATATGGGTGCTACAAGATGTATATGCTTACATTGATTTATTTGCTTTCTTTTTCTTCTTCTTTACAATTCAATCATTTTAACAAACAGATTGAAACAAAATGTAACTCTATTTTAACAAACAGATTGAAACAAAGTGTAACTCTGACCAAATCTTTAATTTCAGTACTTGAGTTAATTTTTTTTATACATGTACATGTTAACCCACCATTCCTAGTACATATTATATTCTTAGTCATGGAGTTGTAGTTTTTAATGCCCATCAAGTCTTCATGGTGAATTTGCATGGAAGACAACATGTACCATTTTAATTTTTCTATTTTTTTTTTTGAAATACTGTGAAATCACAAATTTTCGTGGGGGTTTAATTTTCGTGGTTTTCGTGGTGTGAAGAGACCCACGAATTCATGTCCACCACGAAATTTAAAATGTGATATACATTACTACTCAACCATTCTACATCCACGAAATCAAATCCTAACGAACTAAGAGTTTTTCCTCAAACCACGAAAATTTGACACCACGAAAATATGTGATTTTACAGTATATGACCAAATCATGAGAATTATTGCTGTATTTAAATGTATATTTTTGATTCTCAAATTAATTGTTCTCTGTTAATTATTAAGCTACCTCATGGTGCTCTAATCTTCATTGTCTAAATCTGATAAATTTATGATCTATTGACAAATCAAAATCAGGCTTCACAACTAGCGCTTAAAAAAATGTTAAATTGTTTATTTTCTGCAGGGGATTTGCATAAATTAATGAATATCAATTTCTGTAGGTATAAACAGTTAATTAACATACAAGTTGATTTAATTAATTTTCACCGAAAAGTCAGTGGATCTCTAATTCATTGAACTAATTGACATTTTCATAAATTCTGTATATTTTATGGTTAAAGTTGACTTAATTTTAAAGTTTAAATAACAAACTACATGTAGTATATATATCTGAAGTTTCCTGTGTTATTGTTATGTAGCCATTCCAATTTACCTGTCTTGGTACATTGAACAAATACTTTGTTCCTTGATTTATACCTTGGGTAGACATGATTTTTATTTGTTTTAAATTTGACAAACACCAGATAGATATACATTATACGTAATGAGTGTTCCTATTTAATTGTTGGTTTGTTTGAATTGTACATGTAGTACCATACCTGTGAGAAAAAAATTGAAAATCAGCATTCAACTTGTCACAATATATTCATATATCAAAATCTGATTTTTATTACTGAGAAATTGTCATGATTTATTGTAAGCATTACACTTAAAATAAAGTGGTTGACAATTATTTGGTTTTTTTTGTTTTACACTTATCAGTTGAAAATGAACAGTTCCCCACTGGAGACAAACATTTAAGGGATATATGTACTATATATGCACTGTTATATCAAAGATCCTGCAGATATATGTCAGTACGGACCATCTATACACAATTGAAAAACGTTTTTTGTTAAATTGTGAAAAGGTGTAATATATCTAATATTTATATTCACCTCAAAAGAAATCTGTTACATGGTATATACTCTAAGGAAAAAATGCTCAAAGCATTCTTAGGTCATGAAGTATCCCCAGGGTTCATGATTTGAATAGTTTAGAATGTGCAAAACCCTAGCTGCAGAACTGTAACTCTCCGAAAAATATAATTATATTGACAGACCGGAGAGCTACAGTGCCACCCATTGAAAAAACTGTACATTTATTGCACACAAAAAAGTGCGCTGTTCCTGGATTTATTTCTCCGTGTTTTTAAAACCGTCCCTCAAAATATTACTAACTGTTTGTTCCTAACATTATCATCACTGTTTCCACAACAAAACATTCCTTTATATTGTTATTAGTAGCCCTTCTGGGCCTGAAATTGAGATTATCGAAAATTTCGTCTATTTATTCTGCTATTTTGGTTTGCAAGATAATTCGGTCAAATGCGCTCCGTGCAGATGTCAACAACGAAAGTACCTCATAAAGAAGTAAGAAATATTTTGAAATTTAGATTTTTCGCACTTGAGGTAAGAATTTTGAAGAAATTATCCTGAACCAAGCGCAATTTTTTGTGCGCAATAAATATAAAGTTTTTTCAATGGGTGGCACTATAGCTCTCCGGTCTGTCAATATGTATTTTTCGGAGAGCTACAGTTCTGCAGCTAGCAAAACCGCAGCAGGATGCTTCCACATAAGTTTCAGCTTTTCTGGCCCAGTGGTACATGAAAAGATTTTTTAACAATCCCCCTTTTTTGTCTTTTTCTTGATTACCTCCCCTTTATGGGGGCTTGACTCTTCATTTTAACAATTTAAACTCCTTTTTACCAGCTTTGATTGAAATTGGCCTATTAAACTGTTCTTGAGAAAAAGTTAAAAATGTGAAAAGTTTACAGAGAGATGGACAGACAGATGGAAGGAGGAAGGACACTATGTGATCAGAAAAGCTCACCTCTATCATCAGAACATCTGACCCAGGAGCTGTAAATTTCAGATTTTTTAAAGAAGCTCCCTAGCTCATCATAATACTTTTCCTTTAGTGCAAAGGCATTATTTTAAGCTCACCTGGGCTTTCCTTGTTTTCTATTGTCTGAAATCTATCCCCCAAAAACTGTAACCTTTACTAATAATCTGGGCTGATTTCAACCAAACTTTGCATAGATCACCTTTGGATAAACTTCATCAAGAGTTGATTATATGAAGAGGGCCTTGTCTCTTTCCAAAGAAAGGTATTCAATAAAAGGCAAAATTGGGCTGAACCAATATTAGTAAATTTGAAGAGATGTATTTTTTCAGCAAGATTAAAACAGAAAAGCAGTAAATTCATATTCAGTTTAATTCTTCACAAAACTGGTTATAAAATTAAACAGCAGCTATTCAAAGTATACTTTAGTATTAAGTATTCACTATTGCTGAATTTTAAGTATTTATCAAATTAATACTGTACTTTCATCCAATGTAAAGGTTTGTACACCTGGCACTTTGTACATGAATAGACTAACACCAACAGAACAGACACTTCCATCAATATATATGTCACTACCCTCTACCATCAACATGAACGTAAACACATCAGACAGTACAACACATTTTGTTCATTAACACCACACAATTGGAATGCTTTTGAGATTCTATATTATGATAGTTATCTGTGGAGTGTTGTTCACTTGGCACACTTCTCTATAAAGTTAGCTAAGGTTACATCCCTGTGGGAGAGGCCTCCATAGTCATGAGTACTTAGTGTTATCTGTACCTGAAAGTAAAGAAAAAACATGTACATGAAAGTCAAATGTGTAGCACAGACAGATCTTAACTCTGATTTCAAAGTGAGGATGAGCTCATACATGTAACTGCTACAAAGTGTGATAATGCTTTTGAAACACATATACAGATTAATTTTGATGCATCATATTTGGTAATATGAGATACTTAACAGATAAAAATATAAGTAGAGGAAATAAACCTCTATATTTTTAGTTTTTTGTGTTAAATATACAATGGGGACAATCTAATTAAAATTAGATGTTAGATCCGCTTGCATACTCACTACACTAACATCTAACAATATCCCATAGACGGTCACGTCAGAGGTCAAATTCGGAACAACTCTAGACTTATTCGCTTCAACAATATACGATGATTTTCAGGGATGGGGTAATCGTTATCAGCTGTAATTGATTACAGTTTGCGTTGTAATCATGAGTAATCAGTAATCATCCATTTTTCTGATTACAAGTAATCGTAATTTAATCGATTACTCTCAAAAAAGTCTTGTAATCATGATTACTTTTTGATTACTTTATGATTACAATGAATAAAAGGAAGTTCATAAATTGATGGTCTTTTAAGAATGATATTCAGTGAATATTATTCAGAGTGCAATTTTTTTTTTTATAAGCGAATATTATGATAAAAATTATAGGCTATATCTATATAGTTATATCTTCTATTGCCTTCAGAAATACTTCTAATCAGTTTCATTAACCAGGCAATTAGAATAAATCTCTCAGCTCCTAGCTATATTCAGTTGTCATTTCAAAACATTTTTGCATTTAAGCAATTCGTCTTGTGTGGCTTGATATATATACTGAGGAAAATTGCTACAGGATCATTTTAGATTTGACTTTTTTTGTTTCAATTAACATGTATGCAATGCATTTTTTCCCCTCTTAAACACAGTAAATCTTTAAATATACAAGTAAATTTTTTTATCTAATGTATCTTTCTGATGTGTATTCTAAAAATCATAACTTTGTTTGATTTACTAAAAAAAATGAATTCCTCCATTACCTTATCTTAATCTAATAGACTTAGGTCTTTCAAGTGGGGGCTCTTTAATCAATGTTATCACAGTTTCTGAGAAATTATCCACTTTCCATAGGAATAGTATAGACGTGTTTTTAAGATGATTAACAAATACACCAATGAGCAGATTAACGCCATTTCCTGTATCTTATACATTTTCTTTGATGGTTATAGCACAATGAAGCTTATCTGAAAATTATATACCCCTGGTATGTTTTGATCAAAGCCTCTACTTTGATCAGATAAAAAATTCTGCATAAACTTATTACATGTATATACTGAAATTAATGAATGCATGATTATTGATACCTGTGCAGGCAACCTAATTAATTCTTGTTTTTTACTCTTTGCAGTTTTTACTTGTATATTGTGCAAATTGCCATATTTTACGGTAACAGAAAATTTCCTAGCATTTTCTGGTTCATGCAATTTGAGCAACTTCTGTAACAGTAACAATTTTTCATTCCTTCACAAATGTATGGAACAGAAGCCAACAAAGAATTGTCAACTTCATCAACAATAACCCTATCTGTTACCAATGCTGCAATTGGAAGCTGAATTTTTTGTGGAATAAATGGATTAGCATCTTAAAAAAGAAGAACAGAAATAATGCAGCATTAGAACAGAAAACAGAATATCAATGACAAATAAAGCACCTGAATCAACAATAAAAGAAATGAAACTTAAAGGGGAGGAATCACAACATTTAAGTATCTCTAACCTTAAGGGCATTCCTATTAATCCTCCAGTGATGTTCGCTTGAAATACAAAATGGAAGAACATTTCAATACAATGTATCACTTAATCAATCTCAAAACTGGTGTGTGTGTATCATTTCCTGTCAAGAAAATCTGGTCATCTTGGAAAAATCTCAAGGTAACATTGTACCAAAAGTCAGAGCCAATTTCCCTCACCAACAGAATTTATTCTGAGCATCAGGAATTGAAATGTCAGAAACTGACGGGTTATCTTGTCTGTAAGATGTTTGTAACAGATCCTGATGTCAAAAGTCAGGTCATAGTCACCTCTACTCTTTCCTGACTGGACAAGGCTTTTGCAGAAGACATTCTCTACTTTACATAAGTCAGTCGATAAGTTCTCATCTTCCAGTAGAAGACATAATTAGCAACACTGACAGAACTGTCAAAAAGGCTTGTCCATCCTTGTCAAAAAAAGAATGTCTGACAAAGAATGGGCAAATCAACATTAATGCATTCATTGCTGGCATTTGCTGCACAGGCCTGCAGAATGTTTGCACAAAAAATTGGAGAACAAAGACAATTTGGATAATTCTATTGAGCAAAAGTGTCCTGTCTCCTTACTGATAACAAAATTATATTATTTTTACTTTTTTGTCTTTATGTTTATATGTTAAAACTCAAAATGTAGAGAGGGATACATGTATATGAATTTTGAAATTTTTAAAGCTTTGATTAAGAAGATATTAAGGATGCCATATTTACCTTCCAGTTGGTTCCAAATTGTTAAAATGACATAGAATATGCAGTAATTAAACAAACTCAGCCAGTATTTGGGAATATATGAGGCCAAAAAGATATTTTAGTGTGTTTGTATTTTAAGGCTAGTCTGTTTGAAGATATACAGTGCTCAGTTTCCATCATGGTGCCTCTGAATATTTAAATAATATAGTTAAATATTGTGTTCATGCCAAGGTAGGTAATCTGAACCAATTTTTCATAGATGTACATGTATAATCATGAAGATTTTTCGTTTATAAAAAGTAGAGAATCGAAATTGGTTTTATACATTTCAGATTGAGTCTTAATGATTATTGTAATGTACATATATATTCTTCATATGGATAAATCCTAAAATATACTTTTTTAAAAATACTGTAAATCACTTTTTTTTTGCGATAACTTTATTTTCGAGTAATTACGCGAGACAGTGTGCTCGCGAAAATTTAATTCTCGCGTATAATAGCATTTCTTAAGATTATACAGAGCAATAACCACAATTTGTGAAAATTTTGTCTAGCTAATCAAGAGTCATTGACTATCTCGCGAAAATAAGGTGTTGAGAAAAATAAGTGATCTACAGTAGAAAAACAAAATAAATGTTGGACTCCATAGAAAGTGATTTTTCATTGTACAGAACAGTTAATATATATTTCAGTCTGGTGTATGCAGGAAGAAGGAAAGCAGTGTGGCAAAGATGCTGTCAGCAAGAGAATTGTCTCTGCAGTATTCAAGTATTAATAAAGAATAAGTAAAAACATCAATTGATGCATATTCTATCCTTTTGTAAAAAAGAGATTGGTATGGGCTGACTTTTTAACAATAATTTCAAAATATGAAATATTCTGGATACCTGAAACTCAAATTACTCCTGTTACGTATTAATGTTAAATTTGTTTTAAATCCTTTGCTGAATGTTAATCCAGCCCCTTAATGTTTCAAGGTCATGACGATATAGCGGTCAGAGACAGACAGTCACAGACAGGTGATGATGAGATATATATGTGCAGGTAAATTTACCTATATGTTTGCACGCACTCAAAGCTTAAGTGTACATATTAAGTGAAAACGCGACCAAAGTCTTCACCTGTACAGAGGGACGTCTGCCAGCGGTGTTAAAATGACCCTATCATTTCAGTATTTACGTAGGGTATATAAATAGACAAATTCCGGTCACACAGATAAAATCTGGGCAATATGTGGCCAAATTTTATCCCATTACTACACTTATCTATGTTAAATTCGTCAAATTGAAATCTATACCAATATTTCTGTATCTAGATATCATAATAATTATATGTCTCGTAGGATAAGTCATACCCCTCTTCACTGCCATAGGCTGTCGCCAGATTTAATCCTTGTTCTAATTTCGAATGTGCATAATGTCTTCAGTGATATTTTACTCTTGTTTAGTCAAATTATTCTCATAGCTACATGTTTACTTTTATTTGCTCCACTGTCTACATCTGTATAAAGGGTAGTGTTTTTTTATTTAGTTGACATTTATGAATTATTTCATAGTTTCTTCATACAAGTATGTCAAGATGTATTACATATTTATCCTTTTGTTAGATTTCACAACATTTCTTAGATTTACCATGGTTAGAGTTTTATTGATTTTTTAATCGACATCAAATATTTTTAATTTTTTAAAACATGAACACATGTGAACAGTATAATTGTGATACCTCTTTGGTCTGTACTGGTCCTCTGTTCTCAAATGAGAATTGTATCATTTGGATTCATGTCACAGTCAGATCTGGATTCATTAAGTCTTCTAAATTATGGAGAAGTATTTGAAATAAAATGTATCTGGAATCTATTAAGTAGGGAGAATTAGTTGAAAAAATTGAATTTTTTGAAATGATATTCAGAAAGTAATTGACGATTAATATTTCCATTGACCACCAACTACCAGCAATCAATTTTACTTATAGATATCATCTTAAAATTGAATCCTGAGTTATGGAAAGATTTTCATTGATTCCTGAAATTCATTAAAGGATCTCGTAAGTGTTAAAAAGTCAAAGTCCAAAGGATTGAGGTACCCTGAGATTACCCCAGTGGACTGGATTCCTTCTGATAAACAGAGAAAAAGGTCAATCTCAGCAAATCCCTATAACCAGGCATTGGACCATGGAAGTCCTACCCTGAGATTTTTGGAAGTAAGATTTAGTTTCCATGCCATTAAACTTTGAAGCTTGCCCGTGCTCCATTGATCTCCCGATTATATGTCTGGCAAAAAAGTATGAAAGAAAGATTATGCAACACCTATATTGAATAATACCTTTGTATAGCTTACACCTTCTGAGGGTTTTCGGGTTAAGTTTATCATCTACATTTAATCATTAAGCTTAGTTGTTACGTGGGAACTGAACCAGACTTTTACAGTAAGGTAGAATATTTCACTTTGAAGTTTGGGTAGCAGGCAGTGATATTTACATACTTATAGAAAAAATTCTTTGTTAACAGGAGCAAAGAGTAAAATATCTGAATTAGAATTATGGTTAGAAATTCTATTATGTTAATTTTATACCCAGAACATGTATATATTAGGAAGTATATGTCATAAAACATTTACAAAGCAATGGCACAGTATTTATATTTATATATTTTGTCAAAAAAAACTTTAAGTAATAGTAATGGCCGGCTTCTAGCATCCTCCCAAAGACTAGAAATTGACTATGTCCATTTTTTTGTTGAAAGACAATATTCAGCTAGAGTGTAATTATTCATTTGATAACGGGTATTTCTAGATGCACATGCACTTTTTGTATCGTGAATACAAAACTAAAATTGCATAACCTGAATATTTATTTTGTTGTTTTTTTTTTGGCTTATTTTGTGACAGAAACTGTTGGCTTTGATAATAAAACAATCAGAACTAATAAGATATGTAACTAGAAGTATGAAAAATAAAAGAACTTAAGCAACAACAAAATTCAAATTACTGACAAGATTGCTTACGTAGAACTTAAGCTCTATAAATTGTCACCCATTTTAGGATACCTATATACTATCCATTCTGCAGCAAGAAAGCCTATATATATTTGATTTCTTCTGAAAGAATTTTTTTTAATGTAAGCTGTAAATTAAGTTTAAATTGGATCCATACATTTGTTTAATTTTTACAGGAAATAATTTTTCTATTTACAAATTTTATCCTCTGTCAGAATAAAAAATAACATAAGCATTAGCTAGCTAAGAGTCTCTGAAAAGTAGAATTATCAACATGTACTATTAAGATGCACTCTTTTAAAGGATATTTGGAAACAATTTTAAGCTTTAATTAGTATAAATCTCAAGTGGATGGTTAAAACATTTACTCTTCTGCATTTTTTCTATGACTATATTTTATCTTATGTACTTAAAATTTATCTTGTTGAATGTTTTATTTCATTCTAAAAATTCAGACTTGGCATGATTTGCGCTAATCATTCATTATATTTGTGAGGTACTCATAAAGTGTATTCCTAATACTTTGTTGGGTTTATGAATCTATAGATATCCTCCAATAATTTGCAATGTAAATTCTAATCTCACAAAAATTCATCCTATGTTCAGTGTCAAAAATTTTATCTCAATTTTTGTTTTTAGAAAGATGTAAAATTATGAATGGCATGGAGTTGTTTATTCTAATGTAATGCAGAACAGGGATTAATGCTTGGTCAATTAATTTGAGTAGCCCCAGATTAGTTTGAGTTGCAGTGTTTACCTATGCCTGAGCAGCCCCTGTAAACAGGTATGCTGACATGAAAGTTGTATTTAATGAGTGATAAAGACCTTGTAAACGAGGATTAAAACAACTGTATTATCTCGCACAAATGCCCATTCAATTTATTGTTAAATGTTAGCATGTCAAAAATTATTCAACTTAATCAAACTTTGAACAAATATTTGCTATTGGTATGAAAGTAGATCACCAGTGCTGATTACGTTGTGACATCGATTGTCTTGGAGTTGATGGGTATCTAAGAATTAGACTGTCTGAGATTAGTTAGTGTAACCCCTGCCTTCTAAGGGGAAAAGTTATTGACCAGGACCAGTATTGTATGATTGGTAGGTAATCCTCTCAGAAAAGTTCATGGGTTTAAATATTCAGTGCATGGGACTGTAGATTTAATTCCATTCTGAACGTGTGTATTGGAGGGGGCAGTATTACTATGATAGGTTTCACCACGTCTATCATCGGTCCTTGTCAAAGCTACATGATATTTCGGAGATAATATATCTTGCCTGAAGGGACATCACCACTTTCACAATCTACACGACAATTTTCCATTCAGTAGGACTCAACACTAGCGATTAGCTTAGTGGGACTTTTAAGTTACTGATTGAATTGCTTGTTTAAACTAGAATTAGCCGTAAAAGGAAATGACACAATGAAAGAATAAAGAAAAAACACTTGAGAACATCTCTGAATGGAAATTGGATGTAAACGCTTGGATTAAATTTTCTGATGGCTTTCAGATGCAGTGGGAGCTAGTATAGCATGGATTCAGCAAAAGAGACAATAAATTTGACACTTTTTCGGTCCATCAGAACATGTCTATGCTATTAATTCAAATGAAATGGACATAATGAGGGTGTAATGTAGACTATGTATTTTTAGGGAACATTTCACATGAAGAGGAACAGATATGAGTTTAAGACAAAGTGACAAGGGCAGGGTGAATGGAAGGCTCGGAAATGAATTGAAGGTAAGTTTTACATATTTAACTTTATACTGATATTTGTAAACAGAAGGTATATATCAGCAGAGAAGATTCAAGTGTTGTAATGATGTCTGAAAAAAGCACCTGCTAAATGGTGTTAAAAAGTTGGTAGGTAGGGTTATCAGTCTGTTACAAGTAATTTAAACAATTGAAATGAACTTCCATGCAGAAAAAATATATTTTCTAAGTTGCAAGAGGTATGAAATACTGGAATTTAAACCAGCTGTTTGAAAAGATTTGTTATATCTTATTGAAAAAAGATTATATTCATTTGCATAAATCCTTGAAGTTTTCTCATATTTAACATTGATTTGTGCAACCTGAGACACTATAGTGGTTGAAGCAGTGCTTGAAATGTATTTCTAGACAGAACAAAGTTCAAATTCAAAGAGAGATCTTTTTTTCTTTCTGATAACTGGCCAATTTTGATATGTAAGGAGACAAACTTGTTGAGCAACAGTAATGTCACGGCGATAAGGCTGTTTGGTTATTGATCTCATTCAATCTCCGTAGGGAGGGTTTTTAAGTGTTTTCCTCTGACTTTTAAGTGCTTTAAAATAAAGTTAAACCTTCTTTATCTTTCATATTATCAAAATTTGTTAAACATTTGCTGATTTAATGTCCTGCGGTTTTCCTATACATCATGAAATAAAGATATTTTTTTGATATTAAAGAATTAGAGATGAAGCAAATTATATTGAATACACTTCTAGTTTTGATGATCCAGTAATTTTTTTTTTCATGTCGCTTTGAGCCATTATTGAAGTTCTGAATGGGAGAAGGAAGTTTGTGTTGTAATTGTAGCTTGAAAAAAGTTTAATTAATATGGGTGTACATGACAAATTTCACAACTGACTGTAAACAGGGTCTCTTATTGAACAAGGCTAGGGTTTGTGCTTAGCACCAGTAATACATATCCTCTTTGAAGGAAATATGGGATTATTAGATACATGTAGTGTAATTTCCGATGACAATTGTAATATGCCAGGCTTAAAAATTGGGCATTTTTGCACACTGTTATCTAACTGGTTGAATTTGCTAGGACTGACTGAATATATTGTATAATCACTTTATCACAAGTGAGAGTTAATTAAAATGACATATATATATGTAACACACATAATCATATTTTTAAAAGCAGTCAGAAAATATTGAAGCCAGCTATTTGACAGATACAGACTATAAATATTTGTATCAAGATCCAAGGGTAAATAAATTCTGAAAGAAGATTTTTACAGAGTGGCGTCAGGTCCGCAAACTTCGTCAATATCATTGGATCGAGGGTCATTGATAAAACCCGGGGTAACATATTGTACGGGGTAAATATTGAAAATATCCAGCACCCAAAGTGTTTGTAAAGATAGTCATCTTTGATGTGTAAAGTTTGCACAATATCTTTGTCTCTCTTTCACCACAATGTGGTTAATTTTTAAACATGTAAGTTTCCAGCTGCGGACCTATATTGGGATGTGTCAGCAGATTTGAAAAGCTTTTATATGTGTCAATCGTTGAACCCAGTTTTTGAATTGGTTCCTTTTTGTACTCTCTATTTGATCAAATTCTCAATACTGATTGTAAGTGCCATTCACATACAGGTATATATCGTTACTTCCTCACTTTGACTTGTGATTGTTTGTAAGTTATGAAACTGATACACCTGCTTCTTAATCCTGTTGTATACTTGTATGTATTACAAGAATTCAGACTTGGCATGATTTGCGCTAATCATTCATTATATTTGTGAGGTACTCATAAAGTGTAAGCTTGTTATATACCACACACATGAATGAAAAGAAACACTCCTTGCATGATTTTATTTTATGTTTTAAATTGGCAAATTATAGTTTAGGATGTTTGGAAGAGAAATATTGAAATTATTTCTAGTAAGGGGGGGGGGGGATTACTTTTATAAAAAAGGGGTGATATTTTATGAGCTCTGTGCTCATAGTACCTCTAATTTTAAGCTAAAACTTGTGACAACTTTGGAAGATTACTAATACTAATGATGATCATTATTTGGTACCAAGTTTTTCTGATTTAATTAGCACCTGTTTATAATAAGCTGAGTATATCATTTGTCAACCTGACATGACTATAGTTGACCCAATATGTTAAGGGTTACAATTAAGGGCCTTGCACCCCAGAAATCAAAGGGAGATAACCCTTAAATGATAAAGGGTCACAAGTGCACATTTCAGACAGGTACTTGCAACGCTGAGGGGATTAATGCCAATAAAATAACTTGATAAAGTTAGATGATTCACAAAACAAATTTAACTTGAAGGAAACTTCTCATGCGTTCCTAATATAGGTGAAAGGTTTCAAATTTGTCATTATATACATCAGATGTATAATAAGGATATGTCTTTGATTAACATGATAAAATATGTCATTTTAGAGTTCTATATAGCTATTAAGGTCTTCAATCCCTAATAGGAACAAATTCAACTAGAGGTACTGTGAGCAATGAGCTCACTAAATGATACCCCCCGCCTCCCATAATGTCGATGTGTTGCTTGATATTGTTTTACGGTAATGTGTAAAGAGGAATAACTCGTCCAATGAAATGTTATCCAGAAGCTTCTATTATGTGACGTCATAGGTAAACAAAAAATGCCAATGTCCATGTTTTGCTCTGGGAAACCTAAAATACGTGTCGAATAAAAAAGTAAAATAGGAGGTGCACAATGGCAATATGTAAGAAAGATTCTGTGAAAGTTTCATTAAATTTCACTCAGTAGTATAAGAGGAGTTGCGGATAAGAGAAAGAGCGTAACAGACGGACGGACGGAAATCCCGATCACTATATACCCTCCCGCTTTTCAAGCGGGGGGTATAATGAAATTGAAAACATAACAGATATGTAGGCATTGAATACTCAGTTTATTTAGACACACTTCCCATTTATTACTATAAGTATGTATAGTGGGATGTGTCCTAAATCATGACCTTGAATGTTGGTAAGAGTTATCTCCCCTTTTATTAATTGATAAAAAAAAATCAATTAAAAAAATTTAACCGGTAAAAAAATTGTTTCCATTTGTCATTCTATTTTTAATGTTTCAATGCATCTTTCCACCACAGGATTTATTGAAATTCAAATTATTTGAATTTTTATTTTGAAAAAACGCTTTTCCCTATAGACTTCAATGCAATCTTTGTTAATTAACTACTGCTTACTTAATGAAATTTTTGAAAATTTCTCGCGGACAATCCTTTTCCACTATAAAATGCTTTAATATACATCATAGTATTGTGCACTTGACGGACATTTAAGGGTAGAAAATTTGGTCCCATTAGGGATGGAAATCCTTAAGCTGGAAGGAGAAACAATGCCTACTTTATAAGACTGTAGTTTGATCAAACGGCCCTATATATCTTGGCTGTATCATAATTTCATAATCGAATATCTTATTAAAAAGATTAATATCTTCATCAAAAAGCTTCATACACAAACAAATAAAGTCTTGAGATGTATGACAGTGACAGATCCCATGGTCCTCGGTGGTACGGGCTGTGTGGGGTAACCTAGTTCTGGGTTCCATGTCCAAATTCTATTGTTTGTTGTTGATCAAAGAATTAAAATTGAATTTTATTTTTTGTCCTTAAATATACAAGGTTGGAGTTCTCTTAACATAACTTCAGATGTGATACAGTGATTTGTTCATTATTCTGTGAAAAAATCCCTGTCTTAAATAAAAGTGTCATTTCAATGAGTGACAGGTAGCAAAACACAGGATGTATTTTAAAGCCTTTTAAACAGCCTCTATCCTATTTTTATTCAAAATCCTAAGCCTTACCCTAGTCCTTGCTCTCCTTTTCGTGATGTCCTTTTGTATACATTTTCAATGACCTTGGGCTCATTTCTGGAATTGTAATCTTTTTGATTCATCGCTTTTGACAAGTGAATTCAATGATATTGCTATCTATTCTATAGCACATTTTTAACTTACTGCAGTATGTACAAGAAAAACTGTGATAAATACTTCTCCAATACACTTTTTACAGAAAAAGAATGAATGGAACAATTTAGACCACATTATCAATCAAATTCCTTGTATGGAACTTTTTCTGATGTCACTCAAAAGATGACCTTTCTGCAGTAGCAGATTCCTTGAGAGAGCTGCTTGATTTTTACCTGTCCAATACCTTTATCTTACCTGTAAGGTGAACCACAGAAGCACTAAATTTATTTAGAACTATCTGCTGTCTAGGATACTTCTGAAGTGTTTCAGGTTCTAATCAGTTCGAGTTAAGATTACAGATGCAGGAACAAGGAATATTTACGACTCAGGTGTTCCAGAGGGACATTTACCTGTTCACACCTGGTTAACTCATCCTTTTGATGTCGCAACATCTCTTCTTCATTTAGAGTTGTATTACGAAGGAGCACATTGAAAAATGGGAGTTTGATGAGAAACTCCAAGAACGCGAGGAGGGTAATCATATTGGATCAGATAATGCTAGGTTTACTAAGTATGTCAAGATGAAAAAGACATACATTAATTTAAACAGGGGCTTTCCTAGGGTCATATCACCTGATAAATTCCAACTTCTTTGAGGGACTAGCCTAGCTGACATATTTTTGAACAGGTATAAATCAGGCTAGAAATTTAATCCTATAAATCAGAGAGAGCCTCAATCAGTTCCTGTCCCCCTCTATTCAGTACACACTTCCCCTCTGACATCGAGAGGACAGAGGTAAAAAAGATTAAATGAGAAAACATAGATATTAGTCTAGGTTACATCAATAGAAGTTCTATGGGTCTTGTTTTAATAATGGTGAAATTAATAAAGAAGATTTGGGCTTATTGTACATGGTCTGACTACCTGTCGGAAATCATGGGGAGTCCCTAGATATCTATCATTTGACAGGTAGAAAGGTATTATGACCACAGGGTTAAACGGGTCACTTCAGTCAATGTTGTAATGTAGCGAGCCTTTGTTGATATTTGTTTAAAGAAAAGTCACTTTCCTCTCCTTTTATACCATTGCTGATTTAGGACTTTTTAGTCCCGCGTGAACAGTACTTTAACAACACACTGGTAAGTGAGATTTAAGAGAGACTTAATTTTGCTTTTGAATGGAAGTTTACTTTCTAAGTGTAAATGACTGCCAAGAGGAATGAAATTTATTTTCAAATACTTGTCTGTAGAACGGTAATTGCTAAAAGTTTCCATTTCAAATTTGCTCTGATATATTTCATGTACCGGTAATATAAATGAAATAGAAGTTATAGAAAGGGAAGTACCTGGTCATATTTCACAGAAATATGTGTAGGATATACCTGTGTAATGACTAATTAACAGGCCTATTAGAAGTGTGAGTGATTTACCTGTCTGGCCTAACCCTCACAGTATGGGAGTGATTGACACATTATACGGCCTGTTATAGCAGCTTCAGACCACCAGGTCCTGTATAGGAATGCAGCACATCAGCTAGCAAGAATGCAGTCTGCCTAGTGATATCTTGACTTTTGAGGCTGGGCCATGAATTTAGGATTGTAGGAACATAAATATATTGATTTCTACCTTGTGTTTTTTATGATGATGCATATGCAATATTCTTTTCTTTGATGAGTTCAATTACTCTGTGATGTAGAAACTCTCGTAAGTCTTTCTCATGCCCTATGACCTTGGCATCAGCTGATAGACTCGGTAAGAGTACATGACTCTCCTTAGAGCTTGTTTTCTTTCATATATTTATTTCCCATCTATCCAAGACTCATGCATATAAAAATAATATAAGAAAGTCTGTCAGTTGCCAAAGGTCAGGTCTCGCATAAAAGAGAAAGAACTCCCTCCCCTAACTTCTGGCAGGTGCTGAGGGGGTCTGGGGGAGGACTGCATCCTGACGTCGGCTAATTACTGGGTACATTGTGGTCACGTGGATGGCTTGTTAGACCCAGACCTCAAGATTGCATTGTCAGAGGCTTGTTAGGGGTGTCTAGGTACAACACCTGACTGCTCAAACACAGAAAGTCGGCGAGTTTTATGGCTATGGGAAACTTATTCCTTGATTCTGTAAACGATGCATGTTCATTATGATCATTAAAATTTAACTTTTTTTCAGTCTTGATGAGCTGAATAAGCATGTGTGGCCAGTTCTGTGTCTGTGTTGAACCATTGTTCCGAGTTCAGACCACACTTTGGCAGTGTAACATTAGGTTACTAGCGGTTTTGTTTGGAATACAAGTTTGGTCACCTTTCTGGTTGTGTGGTAGCAATGGGTATACCCAGGCTTATGTGTGTGCCAACCATCAAACAAATTTCATGGCAGAGAAGACACCAATCTGATCAAGATATTTTGTAGATAATTCAAGAAATCAAATTAAAGTCTCATCTATATGTCCTAGCTAGTAGTAATTTTATTGGGTTGTTTTTTCTATTGCGGGGTGTGCTTTTAATTGGGTGGATTCAATGACACAGGATCAGATGAACTTAAAGAATGCGTGGCCCTTTTGTCCTTCCTTTGTGCTGACAGATTCATACCGAACTCGATTTACATATCACAATTCTGAGGTTATTTGGGTTTGTATTAAGTGACCGTCAAATAGACCTTTTGTTCTAAGTGGTATTATATGAGGTTTGAGGAAACAAATTTTTTATTTTGATCTCGTATTTCTTTCAAAGGTTATAAATTTGGAAAAATCAGATATGTTTCTGATGGTTAAACACTTGTCAAACAATTTTTTCTTTGGGGTTAAATACCCATGTTTAACGGTAAACCAGCATTGTTTTACCAGTTTCTGCTAGCCAACACAAGAAGATTATGTGATGCGTTTTATACAGCTCCCCAAGTTTGTCAAGATTTGACAAGATTTTTTTTTGGATTTAGGAAACTATGAAATATTTCAGCTTCCTAGGCAAGAGTAATTCCTCTGTCTAAATACCTGAGGAGAACAAAGGTGTGAATGCTATCGTGTCATCATTTATCACAGAGTTGCCATAGTTTTGAACAGAAATTCAGCAGACAGACTGTTTGGTGTGCTTGAATGGATGGACAGGTGAGATTTTGGTGCTTTCTAAGTGTTGGCTCTGTCTGAGTGCAAAAAAGCACAAGAGATTGCTTAATGTTGTAGAAGGGAGCTGTAAGAATAGAAAGCATGTGAACCTTTGTCTCTGGTGGTCGAAGTGATGGAGGTTATGTGATTGATCACCCAATCACCTTTGGTCCTGTGAACTGACTGGTCTAGGGGTACTTGATAGTTCATTTGTGAAGGCTCAATGTTATAAACATTAGAGATTTGTTAAGAAAAAAGGGGGTCTTAAAAAATTATGTTGTCATTAAATACATGATCCCACACTATGCCATAATGGCCCTTTCTTTTACCAGTGTCTGAAGGTGTACATTCGTCTGTTGCCCTGTTGGTACGTACTTGTTTGGTAAAACTTAATCTCCTGTGACTTAACTTCAAGACTATCCAATTCAAATTATCTCAAGTCAGATGTGACAATTTTGACAGAATTCCTCAATTTCTGGTGGTGTCAGACATATTTCTTCCTGTGTGGGATTCCAGCTAGAGACCTTACAACATAGACAACAGTCTTGTCCTTTACTGATATATAGGGAGTATTTACCCCACACCATGTCACACAGAGATTACAAACCAGTAACAAGACAGACCAAATTTATCTCCAGAAATGGTCCCTCTTTATCTTGTACCTTGCAGTAGACAGATACAAAATGCAGTCTTTGTATGTAAAAGATAAGTTTATGTACTGTTCTTCTTGGTTACCTGGGTACCAGTGTTTGTTGGTGACTTTGGCACTAAACATCTGTTACATTTCTTACACAAATGTCTCTACATTAATCCGATTCAGAGGTGTTGAAAGTCATTTGAATTCTCCTCTAATGCAATTAGAATGTGCATTAAACCAGTTTTGTATAAAATGAGGGCTTACACTGGCTGGTATTGCTATCAGAGAAAAAGTTCTAAAGGAAAATCACACATCTTTTATCAATTGTGTTTGTCAGAAACTTGATGAAATTCGAGCCATTATCCTATTTTGTATATCAAACAAGTATACCACAGGTAATAAAAAGATTGTCAATAAGTAGGTGTCATTCAGAGCAAGGAGGCTTGGAACATTGATTTTTATTTCCAGTCCTTTTCTCCAAAGTCATGGAGCAAAACATTTGGATGATTTAATATCTACCACTTCCCAATATGCATTGATACTCACAATTTTTTAAAAGAAATAATTTGATAATTCTATAAAATTGTGCAAAATATGACTTAGAAATTGGTTTCTTCTTTAATGTTTCCAGAAAAATTGTGGTTTGATTGATAAAATTATGATCTTGAAACCATGATGATCCGCATAGGTGAATATTTAACCACCATGCAAAAGCAGCTACGTTTATTAATTTTTTGAAGTTCTTTTGAATGTAATCTTTTATACATACATTTACAATAGCATGGTTAACATGGTAAGGACAACTATTCTGTAACTATTTCATTAGACACTTTTTTTTAAGTGCATGTACGTACTATTGGCTTTGAGTGTAAGTAAGTGTATTTCATTCTTTTGGTTTAATTAATCTTATTAATTCTAGTAACTTTAATCTACTAGAACAAGTCAATGACTTATTGCAGAGGGCTTGTGATGCAATATTGGCAGAGAATAAAGAGAAAGTTTTTAACTAAGAAGTTTATACTGATAATCTCTCATTCTTATGTGTATGGGAAAAATTAATATTTAAAATTACTTTTTCATGTTCTCAGTGATCATAATACCATTTATTTTCCATTAAGTAATCTTTAAATAGAACAGATCATAAAATGTGTCATACATTTCATATCTTTCACACATTGTTTTCTATCATTATGGCAGTTATGTCATATTAGAATTTGACGTCAAATTAAAAAGATGGTTGTAAGATCATTGTTTCATAAAATATTTACCTTCATAAATTTTAAATGTAAATATTAATACCTGCTGTGATACACAAAATAACATTGAATGTATACCATTTTGTGTTTGGGACATCAACACATTTGAATAATATCTGTAAAATGTCAAGTAGCCATCAAAGATAAACCTGTTTTATTAACAAAGGTCACCCCATTTTTGAAATTTTGAATGGAGATTTTGTTTGAAAGGAAAAAGTACAAGTTAGCAGGGATTTACAAAATCTAGAGACAGAGCGCTGATTGAATTTTATAAAGGTTAATTTACTTCACGGCTCTTGATATTGATGAAAGTGATGCTAAATATACCGATAATCTTTATTTTGCAATTTAGCTACTAAAGATCTATAGAAGTGCAGGTAGGTGATATAGTTCTCTGCCAGATTCCTGTATCTGTTTCCCACTGTGAATTCGTAAAGGAATTTTTAGAAGATAAAAAGAAGGGTGGAGGGGCCCCTACCTCCATTCTCTGGTTTGTTTTTCATGTCGCCTCGCTTCTTAGATAGATATTATCTCTGGTAATATGAAAATGTTCCAAAAAAATAAGAGAATTTTTGTCCTGCAGGCATCTCCTTTGATATCTATCTTCATAACAGCTAATTATAAGTGTTTCTGATGATAAACAGTGACTGGGAAAAAAATAATTCTTGGCCACATTGTTCTGTGATGGAATTGGGTCAGGATTACTCAAGGTTTTAGGAAATCTTTTCCAAACTTCTGCTTACTTTCACAAAATAAGTGCCTCTCTTACCAAGCTTGCAGTATTGTCAACGCAACTTTTGGTAAACTCAGCACTATTATCACAGTCCCATTTCATATACTACTATGACTACTATATTACCAAAGTAATCAGCTTTGTTTTGTGGACTGAGTAGTTGGTAGGCAACTGATCAAATCCTGGTCATGTGAGTATGGTTTGACATAGACATCCTTTCTGTGCATTACTTGTACATAAAGTACATTCCTTTTCTATTGCTCTACTAGAAACAGAAACCTTAAAAGGAAAAATTTTGCTGCCTTTTTTCTTGTTCTTTGTCATAGACTTAGTAGCTTACTCTTAAACCCCATTTTAGCTGAAGAGATGTCTTTCAATTCATCAATAAGATGTAAAGCTGTGGTTTTGAGGTTGACGTAAAGTTTCCAGGGGATCATGCAATGCAATTGTTATATCATTTCAAGTGGACTGACAAATCGAGACCTGGCTTATGGATACCTGCACAGGAAACAATCACATAATTTTGAAGGCGATATTAGATAAGTCTATCATGGTCTTGACACCTTTAATGTCTGTCAGAATGACATAGGGAGAACACACAGGATAGGGCCTACAAATTCATCTAACAATGCCACCAATTAGCCGTTTATTCATAGAGATCACCAATGTTTACCGATCAAATTTCTCTACCTGACAGAAAATGATAATCTATGATAATGATGACAATTAAAGTAGCTCTAATATGGCTCCAAGAGGCAGACAGTTCCTTAATTTGGTAATCACTTAATTGACCTGCTGGACAGGTTTTCTTTTTTGGGGGTAGCTTATGGTGGAGTGGGTAAGGGCAGAGGGAGGTATTTAAAGTCTTTAGTGACCTAATCAGGCGAACGGTCATTGGACATATAGAGTCTGAGAATCGCTTCAATTGTCTAAACATTATTTTGATATCTGTCACTTTTCTTTTATTTTATGATGGGTATATTGCCATGTTTATTGTATTTTAGACTTCATACTCCCTGAGATAAGTTGGGTAAAGGAGAAAAAGGAATTTGATTCATACCTGGCTTGTTTTAAACCATTTAAAACAGTCAGTCAGTGTTCTGATCAGTTATGGGAAGGTCTTTATTTGTGAGTTTTAAGTGCACAATTATATGATGTCTTAACACTACGTACTGCCTTTCAATTGCGTAAATCCTTTGTAAATTTGGATTATTGTAAATGAACACTTCTAAGTATTAACTGATTGCTACAAATTTTAGTAATCTCCTTCAAGGCTTGTGTTTACCTTGGGTGTTGTAGAACACCCTCAGACCATTTAAACACAAATTACTCCTTTTTATTATGAATCAAATTTTTGAAGATACCTGAATGAACTTTTAAAGACATGCATCTACTGTCTGCTTCAATGATAAGTACTAAGATGTCAAACTAAGAAAATGACGGTACGGGCATAACAACAGTCGCATGACTAACTTTGTTACTTTCTGATGGAGTTCTCTGTTTGTCAGGTAAATGTATGATTTAAAACTCATCTTAATATTTGACCTTTTGATATGTCCTGAGAGATGCTTTGTTTTTAATTTGTTTATTTAATGAGTGATCTTAAAGTCTAAAAGTTTTCAATATGAAATTTTGAAGTTTTTTGATTATATTGGTTTGTTCTTTAAGATTAAATGTTACCTCTCTAGCAAAGAATGTTGCTTATTTATTTTAATAAAATTTGCCAATGATGGAAATTTTTATCATTGACTTTGAATGATACATGTTTTGCTTGAAGTATTGAAATACATCTAAAAGATAAGTATATTTTGGAAAGTTAACGAAACCACCTTGCTTGAAGGACAAAATAGACATTAACGTATGTGGGCTCTAGGAACTGATATAGAATTTCACTGCTAATGAACCTCGTTTAAGATTTGAATTTTGCACATATTATTAATCTAGATAATTTTAATGTTCTGCATTGTCTTGGGTATTTGACAGAAAGTGTTAATATTGTTTTCAGTCAATAGTTAGATCAGACCAGTCATATATACACTGACATCCACCCATCATAAATCAAAGTTTTATGTTTTAAAATTGTTTAGAGTAGATTTTTCAGATCACTTCACGTCTTCATTTCCAAAAATATAATGTGATTTGAAAGGCGATAAGAAAACTCATTTGATACATAAGTGTATTTACAATGAGTTGTCTTGACAAGTCTGGATATAGACAATAGATAGAGATTAACATTTGATACAAAACTTGATAGGAAGGTCATTTCAATTTCTTAATAAGAAACTTAATCCAGTTAAGAATTAATTATTTTTGGTAAGATTAATTGCACATGATATCCATAAATTTTAATAATTGGGTCAAAATAGAAAGGCTTTGAATAGATGTATGTCATATAGATAATATGTGTGTCATCTTTGACATTTCCAAGTTATTGACTTTGTTTAACAAAAGCATTTACAATGTTAAGTTCATGGTTACCCACTGAGGAAACGGAATCATATTGCACCAATTCGAAATGTTAGACCAGGGGGCACAACCTGTGCAGGGACCATAGTAATCTCCCTTTTACTGAGGGATTATCTAAAGGTTGGTCTCATTTCAACACCCACCCATTCATAACACTATTTTGTATAGGTCCATAAAACCCGAAAAGCAGACTTCTAATGGTGTGAAAATTTTGATAGATAGGAAAGTGATCTTTGGGCAGATGTATTGAGCTGATAATGTGATATGATTTTTAAACTGGAAACAATGGTATATTGCTTGATCAAACACATTGTGTTGTTTAAATGCAAACAAAGTTTATTCAAGTAAAATGATTGGTAGTAGATTAACTGAGCTCTAAACCGATCTTGTGTAAGAATTTGAGGGATATGCTTTGCAATTATGGATACATGTATTTAAAAAGATTTTCAAATCATGGGAGTGGTGGTAAGATTTTAATTTCCAATTTTTAGAATTATAAATTTTCAGACTAAAACAGATTTTCATCTTGAGATGCTTGCCTCTTAGATTTTTGTTTAGAATGAAAAAGAGAATATGTTCTCAAATTGCTGCAATTTCACTTTGTTGGGGGAGGGGGTGGGAGGATTTTAAAGAAGATAATTTAAAAGAATTGATTTGAAAACATTGGAAATATCCTGGCCTTTCTGCTTACTAATAGAGCTGTTTTGATATATACCAGTAGTCACCACATGATGTGACACTGCAGGAAATTGATATTCTCATTAATGTCAATCATAAAGCTGACAGTTACCTCCTGTGCTGTTGTCAAGGCTATAAGGCTATTTCAGGAGATCTTTACCATTCACAAAATTCGGTGCTGACCACTGACCATCTGAAAGAGGAAGGACATTAACCAGTAGGAAAAGTTATATACCTGGTATATATTTTTTTTACCAGTAAAGGAGATTAACTGTTGTACATGTGTATGAATATATTCTTGAAATGCTGAAGACCTTCTTAGAATTTTGGTAAAAATTTGTATGTGAAGAAAAATTCTGAAAACAAAGTACTCAGGTGAATTTCTTGTCACTGTAAATAAATAGGTTGATTTTTTTTTCTTAATTTCAGGTGTAAGGAAGTGTTTTAGTGATCATACATTACATTTGATGTAAATCATTGACAGAACATGTACTAGACCTACAAGTTAGTGCATGACCCATAATGACTTGTTTAAAATAGTTTTTAATGCCATTTCCGAAAATGTATATGCCATAAAGCTAGTATGACAAGAAGCTGATGGACATTTTGGCGACACGTAGATTGTTAACACGTTTTTGCATCTGGATTAGGTGTTAATTGGGAATCTTTAATTCAACTGACAGAAAATTTTACATCAAATCACCTGTTCTTACCATTTGTTTATTGAGAGATTGTCCTCAATTTGGTGGGTCACTTGGTGAAATTTTTATATTTTGCACAGAATTGCGATTCATTGTTTAATCTGTGTATACTCAAGGGTAAAAAATATACCTGCATTGTTAAATTTTACTGTATAATTCACTACAGACTTTGCATTTTAAGCACTGCATGGCTGATATATTTTTCTACTAACACTATAAAAAAATATTCATAATTCATGCAGCATTGTCTACATATATAAAGCTCATTACGTTACAGATTTTTTTTTCTGCAAGGGATTAGTACTCTGTTTGAACTTTATCTATTATAAATGTTTATCAAAATTTCAAAAGTCTAGTAAATTTGATTCTTAAAAACATGCACTAGAAATGAACATGCAATTTAGGTAAAATTACTTTTATCATAAATCTAATAAATTCTGAACCCAGTTTGAATGTACAATTTCTTAAGATTTAAGAGTGTGATTTACAGTCAAACCTCATTATCCACTTGAGGGGACAGGAAAAATAATTGAGATATCAGTGATTGAGATATCAAAGTTCAACTGTATGCATTACCATTAATTTTCATACATGTCTTTTACTATTTTCGAAAATGAATAAAAATCGAGTTCTATAAAATAACATTAAAATTCCTTAATTATTTTAATCCCTCTTTTCAACTGTGTAAGAATAAATTATCTCTCTTTATTCACATTGTCTAATCTGGGGACAAAGTGTCTGTATCCCCTATTCTTAATAAGATTGCATGTCACATTCCTCAACTCTACTGCATCTGACTTCTCTTTAATCTATTATCCCTGATATGTAATAACAATCTTATCATGGAATCATTGCAGTATCTGCTTTTTGGAGGGTTAATTGAAATGACCCTGTTACATAGTAAGTTCATTTATCGGAATACCTAATCTTTATCTTCTGTTTTGGAAATCTGATCAAAGTTAGAAATAATAGTTGCTTTGGATTAAAGTACCTTTAATAATGAATATAGACAGAACACCCCACCATATATTCAAAAAGACATAAAATTTTCTGGTGCAGTACACAGGCGCGGATCCAGGATTTGGAGTTAGGGGGGGGCGCCAAAATAGGCAAGGGGTCTGGGGGCCGCCTTGAGGCCCCCAGTGGGTCCAGGGCAAAGGCCTGGTGGGGGCCCAGGGGGCGAAGCCCCCGGAAGCTCCTTGATTCTAGAGATTTTGAAGGGTTAAAATGAGGTCTACCAAAGCCCTGGTGGGGACCAGGGGGCGAAGCCCCCGGAAGCTTCTGGATTCTAGAGATTTTGAAGGGTGAAAATGAGGTCTACCAAGTAGACATAATTGATTTACGCTAACTTTGACAATTTTAGGGGGGGCGCGCGCCGGGTGCGCCCCCCCTTAAATCCGCCACTGGTACATGTTTGAGCCATTTTGTCACAGCTGCAGTTAATAATGAGTAGAATTAAAATTTTGAATGCAAAGAGAATTAACAATTTTGTCTGGTGTTTGTCAAAGGAAATGAAGATCTTTAGGTTTTGTTATATGAGTGGATTTGAGAGCCCTATTGTAATTGTCAGTTATTGAGATGTAAATGGTCTTTTTTCATGAAATCCTTGAGTATTTACTTTTGAAATTAAAAAGACATGTCTGATTTAAATTATTATACATTTTAACCTGTTAAACTTTCCGTTTTTAATTAATTTCATTAAATACAAGGTAACACAGAAACCCTTGGGTACAGCAGAACAGTTTACTTAGCTGAGCTAACAAGAGAAAAATGAGGTTTTATATGATGGAGTAAAATATGAATGAAGCATATAAGTGACTCAGATGTGCTTCGGAAGATTTCATGTTGTATCTCTGAATACATGGTGATGGGGAGCATTTCAGTGTTGTATTTATTGTTTCATATAATGATTATTTGTCTAGCATCTTTCCCATGGAAAACATGTCATGTCTACAATATGTTTGCCATTTGGCTGAATTATAAAAAGCATATGTTATTCCAATTCACCAGTTACATGCAAGCATGATAGTACTGGAAGTTTAGAACTTATTTATTCAACCAGCATTTATAATTTATTCTCAAAATGAAATTTTTAACATTGTTTGAAGAGTGAAGGATTGGAACTCTGTAATGCCAAACTCGGGATTGTTCATTTATTTAAGGCCTGTTGATACTTCCAGCAAACACTTTAGAAAGACTAAATGCTTATTAACAAATCTGGTGCCAGTGTATATTGAAATAATTCTCTACTTTACAAAGAATTTAATTAATTGATACTCCTTCACCCTATAAGAGAGATTATAATTTCCCTCTTAGTAATTATTGTATTATTCCATGTAACATCTGGGTAAAAGTTTCAACAGGGTAGACAAAATGAGTAAATTAACTACCTAAGTTAATCTTCAAAATTCTGACTTAATTCAAAGATTATACTGTAGTAGTTAAATCTTGTGTATTAAGAACAGCTTACCACACAGATTGGCTGTATTAATGCTAGGAATATAACACTTCAAATGTTAATTTATTTATAGATATACCTGATAAAGATGTTGAAAAAGTAGTTATGTGAATACACTAAAAATTTATCAAGTGTGAAATCAACAACACTGGTGTTTCACTTGTCCTACTGAGTTATGTCCCTTAGCACAAGGTTTTCTCACGCTCTTATTTTCTTATTAACCAAATTACAAAAAAAGAGAAGGAAGGTTCATATTCTTTTTTACACATTATAGTAGCCTGGTGACGCACGAAGGGGGAAATCTTCTTAATTAGTAAAACTCGTTAAATTAACTGAATCCTGCTGTGGGGGGAGACATTCGGGAATAGATAGGGATAAGTGCCTTTTGATGAAAAGATCTCATACTGTCTCGTAATGTAAAAAGATTCACCAAGGCTTCTCTCTTCATATGCTTGAAATTAGAGGATATTTTTTACCTGATTGTTAAAGTCTGTTTCAATGGGACATTGTCGATCTATGAAATTTTTATACATTCCATTATTTGATTTTGACATGTATTTTTTTTAAGTTTCATTTTATTTTGATGCACTCTTACCTGACATATCATGCTAATAGTTAACAACACAAAAATAGACTTTCAAGACGCCCTCATACTTTTTTAGTCCACTTTGGTCATGTGTACTGTATGAATTTCTTTGGGCAATGTAACAATTTATCATGCAGTTTTATGTAGATTTTGATTCCAATCTGGATATGATTTGATGTTTGGTAATGATAATAAAAACTTGACATTATCATCCAAATCAATCAGAGATAAATATTATGTACCTCTGTGTTTATAGAATTCAATTGACGTAAAACACAGTAGGAAAATATTAATAATTCTGTCATATTGTGTCTGATGGATGACTTCTGTAAAACATGTACCAATGTTTGAATTTTGTCATCATTGTGTAATGCTTATCTTGTTGCTGATGAACACTTGGATAAATTGATGTTGCATTGATAAATATTTTTTAACAAATATTTAAACAAACATTTCCTGGTCATTTCATAATTTTGAAGGTACAAATTCCTCCCAAATCCTTTTTTTCCCTCTTTGTAAAACAAACTATAGACCTCACATCTGCCCTCACACTGTGAGTGAAAGCTTGTGAACATGCTAAATGCTTTTAAAGAACATTACATTACATATAGTAATTATAGAAAGCCTTTGTACCTCGGGCAGGTAGAAGTTTGTAAACATGAATCAGACCTCCCTTCGCTAGGGGAACATCTGTACACGGAGGGCTCACATTTCCCAGAATCACATGGTGTGAGCTCCTTTCTCTGACAAACTGTGGTCAGTCAGCATTGGTGGATGTTGGAGGGATATTTCTGTGCCAGGAATGTCGCAGGGAGCAAGAATTAAGGAATGGAGTGCATAGAATAACGACAGAATCTGGTAGTCATCTCATTTCTCTTTTCAAATGAAGCCTCAGAGAAAATCTAATCACTGGTATCTGAGTTATGAAGATTCCCACCAGTTTCTTCAGAATCTCTGTGCTGTATGATTTAGGAACTTGAGGACCCATATAATGCATATGAGCAGGAGCAAATGGGATAAGTCAAATTTATCTGTGGCTGATGTGTAAATCATGTTTATGTGACAGAACATCTACCGCCATTAATCATTATACAATTCAATGGAGAGGAAAAGGAATAAAAATGTTCCCAAATCTAAGACATTACCTCCTAGAAAACCTTATCCACCGGAGTTTGACTTTGATTTCTTTTCCTCCACTGATTCTAGTACTGACTGGGAGGTAAGCAGCCATTTCTCCACTTGACCCCCCTCCCAGCTGTCTTCCTTAACTGACCGTTAGTGAGTGATATTGACTGCATGAACTTTAAACAGAAAAACCTGTTTACAGTGTATCTATCTTTAGCAGATACCTGTCTATATTGAATTTTAGTTTTTTTTTATCATGTTCAATGAATAAGGAAATTTTAGTTCTATTTAATGGGTAATAGATAACCCCAAATTTTTTTTAATGGAAATTTGAGACAGATATAGAATTGCATATAAAAGCTTACAGCTGTTGTCAACTTATTTTAAAGTTAAAAATCATGCATACAAAAGCAATTTGTGTAATTTAAAAAAAAATATTATTCTTATGGTTATGATTAGCATAATGAATTAATATCTCAAAACTCAATTTGAAACATCAAGATCATTGATCATATATGTTAACCCGGATGGTTAAGTGTTGATCTAGTGTAGTTTCATAGTTTGGGATATCTTGAATAAGCAAGAAAAACTATAAGAAAAGAATATGAAAGCAAATGAGTGCCATATAGATGTATAAATGCAGATATGTCCAGTTGTCTCTTCATGTTTGCTTTGTTCTGTGTTTAATGTCTTATTTTTCTGTCTGTATTGTCAGTATGCAATTCTCTTTTCCCATTTGATCTTTTTTCTCCCAATTCTTGGCGAATATTACATTTGATTTTGGAGTAGATTAAAGTCTGTTGAAAATCCTCTTTTATTCTTAAATGTGTTGAAGAAATTGAAAAATTTAAGATAAAAAAAATTAGGTGTTTAGAGACACCTAAGAAGCTCTTTCATCTGGAAATTTGAGTCTGCAAGGTGAATTTAGTGTACAAGTATTTTTGTATACAGATTTGTCTATAATCATGATAATACTCATTTACCTGGTATTTGCGCTTTTGATGTTCTATGGATATATTGAGAGGGATTAGTAAGGTTCACGGCTACATTGAAATATTTCGTAATATTTATAGTTTGCTGACATGGTAAAATGATTATCTGTTGAGATTTTCTCTATACCTATCACAGTATATATTAGGTAAGGGATTTCTGAAGATGTCTGCGAGATTATGAAATAGGTGTCTGATTTTTTCATTTCCAACAGAGGAAGATAAGATTGAACAAGATAGTTGGGAATTGAATGTCTGTTCAAGCCAATTTTCACTGATTTGTACTACAGATAACTTCAAATACTTAAATGCCTATTACATAATTAAGGTTTGAAACTACATGTATTAAGGTGGAAAGTTTTGTTTAAGAAAGGTCAAGTATGTATACATAAAATATTACATTAAACCCTAGTTGCTCCTGTTCTTTGTTCTAATTCAAGTACCAGTGTGGGTTTCTGCTTTGAGTTTTTCCATTGAGAAAAGTTTGGCCCAGGTAATCAGAAAATTATGGAATTTCAGTACAGTTTACTGACGATTTAGACTAATTTCTTTGAGCATTTCAGATACAAAGAACTCTTTAACACATTGGATGCCAAAGGTTTGCATATTATCAGCACACAAACAAACATGCTAATGTGGTCGTGACTGAATCAAACAGATTTCTGTAGACTTTTTGCACCTCGTGTATGTGCTTTTTTGCGGCAGGTTTACTTGGATAAATAAACTCGGCAATGATCACTTTCATACCCCTGATTTTTGGCAGCATGTCCATTTGGCGTGTCTGAGGTGTGATTTCTAAACAATCACTGCATCAGATGTGTTGCCAATATCAGTCCTTGACTCCAATAAGTGCATTTTCTCTTTAAAAAAATTAAATTGGCAATGTGATTTCAATGGGTTAATGATATAGAATCAAATAACGTCAATGCAATTATAAGTGATAAAATACCAACAAATAGACAATAGTTCAAATTATATAAATTTTGATATTATTTATGTATGTATGGATATATCATCCTGCAGTGCCAGGGTTCCTGAGTCAACACGTTGCCATATGGGACCCTGTCCCTATCCTACGGCAAACTCAGGACCCCTGGTATTGGGAGGATGTAGATATATAGGAAAATAATTTCACACTCTTGTGTACTCAAGTCCTAATCATTATCATAATCATATATCCTTTTTTACAATTTCAGGATGTGCTGGAGAAGAAAATTGAGGACCTGAGTCGACAGTTGACCAATGAGAGACAACAGCACAGAAAAGAGAGACAACAGGTTGCCAAGCTACAGCGAGAGCTAGCCCGCGCCAAAAGTGACAGCCAGAAAATCTTGTCTGTAAGTTAAAGCAAAGAGGGATAACTCTAATAGTCTTTATGCAAACCTTGGGGTTAGAGCAATTTTTTTTTATTTTAAACAAAGTCCAAGGGCATTCAATGTGGAGAATTCTTCCATATTTCAGCAAGCCTTTCTTTACACTTACACTTAATGTACATAAAGCAAATAATGTCATTTTTAATTTTTATACCACTCTGGTTATGCTTGATCTCCCCCTCCCTCCTCCCGACTACTACCACCCAAAAAAGGAAAAGAAAGCAAGAGAAAAATTCACCCACTGATTTGAACTGACATAGTGTGTCCCAAACATTAAAAACTTGTAGAAAAGAGTATTTTTTTTATATCCTCTGAGCTATTCATAGCACCCAGTGAGGCAGTAAAGCCAGCAGCTGTTTATTTTTTCCCCGGTAATTTATTGGGTATTGATCTTTCCCAGGGGGTGAGACTGGATGGGTTTTGCATGTCCTCCCCATCATCAATGTCTGATTGCATCTTCATGGAGTCCTAAACAGATATTCTGACAATTTCAATTACTCACTTTCTCTGGATGCTTTGCTGGTATCTCGAAATAATAATGTTTTATAGGAATATAAGGCCATTTTGTCTAATGAGCTTATTGTTTTTGAAGTATCGAATAGGACATTTCTCATTGTTAAAGTGCTAGATAAAGTATGTGCAGACTAAAGGCACTTGTTAATCAAACAGAGAAAAAAAAATCTATATTAATTGTCCGTGCTTTATATAAACAAGAGGCCCAGGGGCCACATCGCTCACCTGAGCAATTGGCTAGGAAAAAGCACAGATCAGATCAGAACTGAAAGTTTACTGGGCTTGAATTTTTACCCCCCCCCCCCCCCCCCCCCCCCCCCCCCCCTCGTTGCCATATGGGACCCTGTCCCTATCCTACGGCAAACTCAGGACCCCTGGTATTGGGAGGATGTAGATATATAGGAAAATAATTTCACACTCTTGTGTACTCAAGTCCTAATCATTATCATAATCATATATCCTTTTTTACAATTTCAGGATGTGCTGGAGAAGAAAATTGAGGACCTGAGTCGACAGTTGACCAATGAGAGACAACAGCACAGAAAAGAGAGACAACAGGTTGCCAAGCTACAGCGAGAGCTAGCCCGCGCCAAAAGTGACAGCCAGAAAATCTTGTCTGTAAGTTAAAGCAAAGAGGGATAACTCTAATAGTCTTTATGCAAACCTTGGGGTTAGAGCAATTTTTTTTTATTTTAAACAAAGTCCAAGGGCATTCAATGTGGAGAATTCTTCCATATTTCAGCAAGCCTTTCTTTACACTTACACTTAATGTACATAAAGCAAATAATGTCATTTTTAATTTTTATACCACTCTGGTTATGCTTGATCTCCCCCTCCCTCCTCCCGACTACTACCACCCAAAAAAGGAAAAGAAAGCAAGAGAAAAATTCACCCACTGATTTGAACTGACATAGTGTGTCCCAAACATTAAAAACTTGTAGAAAAGAGTATTTTTTTTATATCCTCTGAGCTATTCATAGCACCCAGTGAGGCAGTAAAGCCAGCAGCTGTTTATTTTTTCCCCGGTAATTTATTGGGTATTGATCTTTCCCAGGGGGTGAGACTGGATGGGTTTTGCATGTCCTCCCCATCATCAATGTCTGATTGCATCTTCATGGAGTCCTAAACAGATATTCTGACAATTTCAATTACTCACTTTCTCTGGATGCTTTGCTGGTATCTCGAAATAATAATGTTTTATAGGAATATAAAGCCATTTTGTCTAATGAGCTTATTGTTTTTGAAGTATCGAATAGGACATTTCTTATTGTTAAAGTGCTAGATAAAGTATGTGCAGACTAAAGGCACTTGTTAATCAAACAGAGAAAAAAAAATCTATATTAATTGTCCGTGCTTTATATCAAAAAAGAGAAATCTGCCATTTATGTTGGCTGTTTAATTAGATTTATTAATTCAAATTTTTCCTTATAGCATGAAAATAATTATTTTAAGCCTTTAATGCAGTTTAAAAAACACACAACTTTGTGTATTTGGGTTTAGCTTGACAAAGATACAAAATTGATGTAACAGGTTGAATCCAATTGAATATTCTTTTTAGGGTGATCACTGTGTATTTAATTGAACTTTTGTCCCCTGCTAATGTGACATGTGTCCTTTTAACCCCATTTTGATTTCATGCAAACATATGGTGCATGGATCAGCTACTTTCTCCCAGCCATTTGTTGAGGGTTTCACTTACAGCCCGGGCTCTACAGAAAGTGGTCTCGTCTTTTGACGGTGGTCAGTGGCGTTTCTGTTGTGTGTGGCTAAGCTGGAATGCTTTCTGTTTTTCTTGGTGCTTCTGTTAAAAGGGCAGACAATTTGTACCTGCCAGGGAAAATAATCAGAAGAGTATAAGCACAATTAGGGCTAATCAAAGCCAGGTACAAGTGATGCTCTGTATAGGCCTATAGGATGTCAAAACACAATTCTCTCTAATACCTCATAAACATCAAACATGAAGACTGAGAAAAGAAGAATCATTACACCTGTTTTTTTTTCATGAATAAGTAGCATAAATAGAATTGTATGTGCATTTATACTTGCATTTAAACCCTTTATTTGTGGTTGAAAATTTTTAAAACAGCTTTATAACCTTTGAGTCTTTGGTTCGCTTCTAGTTTATTAAGATTTCAAAGAGAGGCGAAAGAAAACAGGCAGTTGAGAAAAGTGACGCTCATTACTTTTTAATTAAGATTTCATTAATTGGTTATTGAATTCCTGGATCAGTTAATCTGAGTCAGCTTATCAGCAGCTATTCTGCTAAAATTGAAAGACATGCAGAGAGACTCACTTAAGTTTGTGTTTGCATAACAGAGGAGCGATTTATTTTCTGTCTCTAAACTGATACTTTGGTTTGATCAGGTATCAGACAAACTTTGGTCCTTTTAACTGGAGTGTTTAAAAGGTTCGATTAACTCTTGGTTTTAAAAAGAAGGAGAAATTGAATATGTAATGCAAGAAAATGAGATTTTTTGAACTCTTAACAAAAGGAGAGAAAACATTGAATCATAACCTTGAGAAAGAAAAATGCATACATGCTATAAAAATATTTACAAAGAGTACAAATGAAAAGATTTTTAAACCTTTTTTTCAATATCAGAGGATTCTCTTCATAAAAAGCTGCTTTATTACCGTTAATAAAGTCTGTCCGGATGATTCGAAGCTCTATATTGACCACGAGTAAGAACACTTGCATTCAATGCTTTTTATGTGCACCATCAATCTAAAGGCATATCAGTTTTTGTTTGAAATAATGTGTAAATTGTTTATGTAGTATTAACATAGAGCCCTCCTGCAGGTATTTGGACACTCTTTGAACTTCCAGGATCAACATGCCAGCCTTTGCTGTGCCTATAGTCTTCCCTCTGTCTAATTCAGTATTCCCTGTACTTCTCTAGCTTTGACATGTAGAGAAGACCTCTATTGTGAACTATAAAACTTATGACTTGATGAAGTTTACATAGGGTTTTCTTCAGTTCTGTGCATTTTGGAGAATGTACTAAGAAAGGATAATTTTTGTGATGGTCAGCAGGTAAGCAATTTCCTTGGTAAAAAATAAAAGAAGAAGGTAATTTAAATCAACATAAAGGCTCTGGAATATATTTTGCATTGATACTTTATAACCTCCAAAAATAAAAAAAAAAATAAAAAAGTGAATTAAAGAAGAAATAAACAGCTGGGGAAAATAGAGCAAGTTTTTTTTTAGTTGGAATCAAAGTCTCTGAGTCAACATTAAATCATGGAGATAATTAATCCTGTTTGGAGTGCCGTCTTCCACCCTCTGATGTGAAAGGTTTCTTGGGGATTTTGTCAGCTTTTCTGTTTATATTTAATTACTTTTTCATGTAGATTTTGCCAACAAAATTCCTACTCCATCTATACCTCAGAGGGTCTCCATTAGTTTCTGGTTTATAGTGTGTAGGGTGAAGAAATAATTGTTGAAGGGGGGGGGGGGTATATGGTTCTTGATTTAGAACAGTTATTTTGAGTTTAAATCCATTGTCATACTGAACCTTTTTTCACACTCATTTTCATTCAAAAAGTCTGGGAAAAATAATATTTAGAACAATTGAAATCTTTGCTAAGACCAGTATGCATTTAATTCTCATTAAAAGTATATTTTTAAAAGCATATGACTTCATAATAATTAAAGTTTGAATTATTTGTATTTGTGCAATTCTGAAAAAAATTCTGGTGTTTTACAAATTTCATATTTATGAATTTATCATTTTATGTTCTCTATAATTGATCAGGATCTACCATTTTGGTTATTGATAAAAAAGAAGAAATTTAAATTTGATATTTAGAATAAACGCCATACTTTGTTTTCAATTTTCCCATAATTAGTGATTTAAAATATGAATACTGAGAATCTTGTATGACCTTAAAGTGAAAAAAAAAACATAAACAAAAATGAAACAAATCAAAACAAATAACCCTATGCAAAAAAAATGTCTGACAATGTGGGTTTATCTCTAGGAATGCATACTTTGTGGAAAAGAAACATGATTCTTCATGGCAGTTATTTGAAACAAGATTTTACTTTCAGAATTGCTGTTTGTCTGTATGCAATTCACTTTTTGACACTGGTGTATATCCTTTATCAAATTGATACAGATGTTTTAGAAATTGGTCATTCTTTATCACAGAAGAGTTAACGGGGGAGGATATATATGATAAACCCTCCTTGATGCTCTCCATATGATTCATTTTGGCAGAGTGGGGGTGCTCTCCCCTGATTAGGATTGCCCCTCAAATGACAGATAAGTTTTTCTGCAGTGACCAGCAATCAGAAAAATTCTAGTTTTCCTGCTGTGGGGTCCTTTATTTCTGTATAAATATCATTAATTTATGAAAATAGAATGATGATTGGCAACATTTCTCCTTCTTGGAATGTCTTTATAATAAGCAATTATTGCAGCAATGGATAAGCTGCTTAGATTGAAGTGTATGGAAGTCTGGCAAAGAAGCAATCAGTATCAATACTGCATTGTTATAGGATCCCAAAAACCTTAACTGTCTCTGCTGAAGTAACAAGTGCATTCTATATAGTCCTGATTGCTGATACAAGTAGTTGGCTTTGCATCAAGCAAGAAATAAAAGAGGGGTAACTATGTGTCTGTAACATATGAGACCCATAAAACCAAATGCACATTCTCTGCTTGTAAAATCCACTACAGAGTAATGAAAAAGAACAACAGAGGAGAGAAGATGCTAGTTTAAGTGCATTTAATGACCAATCAGGGATTCCGATGCATGCCTGGGATGACTTAGACAGTGGTCTCCCCATTTGGAGGATCTAAATAGGGGAATTCTCTCAGCACTTGTCCTGGGCAGATAAGCCAGAGGGATCAGGGCAGGTATCTGTGGAATTTGGACAGGAATTAAGCCACTCCACCCACTGTTAATTGAGTGGTCACTTGTTCCTGGGTAATTGGTCGATAGGCTTCCCTATTACTGTGGAGGGTCAGATGAACTTCCAGCATCCCCTGGTCATCATTTCTCTGTTCTGTACCTTCTCTTTCTACATTCTTTATGTTTATATGACTCAGATGTGTAGCATTAATGTTAATGTTTATGTCAAAACACTTGCCAAGCTGTTTTATTTTATTTTTGTATTTTTACCAGAAGTTTGGGGGAGAAAAAAGAACTAAATCAGGAAATCAACAAGCCCCTCTGACACACAGAACTTGTTTTCTTCTGCACTTTGTATGCATGTATCTGATTTGTTTTGATTTCTGTTCTCTCTCATGCATACAAGAATGCTTTGTTGCTTTACACCGAAGGTCATGCCAAGTTTTGTTTTTGAATCATTCATAAGCTTTTTTTGTTTAAATGTTCAAAAAATACAAAAACCAAACTTTCAAAATAATTGACATTAAAGGAAAGAATGAAAGTAAAAGGGAAAAAAATTAATTATTTCAAGTATGAAAATAAAAAATCCGTCTGAGTCCAGGTGCTATTTGTACTTTGACACCTGTTTATTGTATGACCTTTGCCCCAAGGGATTGTCCCAACACCTGTGGTCCAGTCCCTTCTCTGACCATTTCCAGTTGACGCCTCTATGATCTATCCATTGCCTCAGTGACAAAACATTTGTTCAGGACAATTATCATATTGCTCCTACAGCTCACAGCTTGTAAAGACACCAGAATTCCATTAACCATTATCCTTCCCTTCCCCTCGGTCACTCTTTGCTACTCGTTGGTCTTTACAAGACAAGGATTGGCTGTATATTATCTAGTTCTTGTATCACTGGACATTGGAACAAGGCTCTTTCTGGTGGTCCTTTGGACTGTTTCTGATCTATGTTTTTCAATATTATCTGTTAGATAGGTAAGCTTTCTGTCAAATGATTTTTTTTGTTTACTTTAAATTCCATGCAGTGTGAATAATTTGTACTGTCAATTATCACGGTCCCTCTAAGAGCAATAAGATTCATGAGAGATAAGGAAAGAGCTGAGAGAAATTGGTGAAATAATTGGAATATCTGATGATTCCCACACTTTTGTGTGATTAGTACCCAGCATCTATATTTCTCCAGTGAGGAATTTCTCCCCATTCTTGTTGATGGGGGAATGATATCCTTTATGATTTTTCCAGGTATTGATAGCAGGAAACGTTTCTGTTAGACAATGAATTCTGTTCATTGAATTGTAAAAACACTTCTAGAAATTTTACTGTCCTTTAAATAGCCCATTTTAATTGTGTTATAGTAATTTTCCATATGATTGTATTAATTTTTTGGGAGTTGTTTTATGGAGGCCATGTGATCTAATGAGAGGAAATGCTATCATTGGGGGAGGAAGCTTTCATTTGAGGAAGCCCGAAGCAATTTTCCTGATTTTTGCATAATCAATAAGCTGAGGAGTTTCTACCCAGCCAAGTCTTTGTCAACACGGGACAATCGTCACTCGTGTGTGCGATAAAGGTTTAACTTTCATCTGAAGCATGAGAACACACCCCAGCATGTGGGCAATCAATAATGCATGGATGAACCAATGATAATCTTTTTTAGCATTTTAACCCCCCAGCATATAATCATTTTACTAATCATATTCATAAATATCAACTAGTTTTTTCTCCTTGTTGAAGAGCCATCTGTCATATTTAACATTCTTTCATCCACCTTCCATACATATGATTGATGTTCTCAATACTTTTCAAATTTTTAGGTAAATCCATTGTCATAAGATTTTCCCCCCTAAATTTTTTATGCACGTGCCTGCAGTGTTTACTTTTTGGTGAGTCTTTATGCAGCCCTGACTATGGGAACAGAGTGAGTAATATTCTGCATCTAAACATTTTGGTGATTATAACAAGCTGTGTTACACATCTGTCAGACTCTTGACAAGGGACACATTTACGGTAAAGATGGATTAATTTCTACACAGCTACTGTCTCAGTTACCATGTGTCTGCAGGGTTTTGCATGAGGAGAAAGCGGTGCAGGGAACGTTTTGCCTTGGGAAGGGCCTAGGAAAATTGATGCTGACCAGACTTTTATGGCCTGTAATAAACTTGTCCTAAATGACCAATGGACGGAGTAAATTGCTTGTTGCCTGGAGTGCCAGAGAAAAAAAGCATTGGGTGTAAAGAGATTGCATTTTGTTAATTGTTTAGTTAATGGGGCTTGTTATGATAAGCTTCTGCAGTTAATGATGCTATTTGTCTTAAATCGGTCCTGAATGAGTTTCAGGGAGATCCAAAGACAAATTGATTTTGTGAAGTGATAGAATTTTTACAGCGATCTAAAGTTTCCAGTTTAATGCTGTAAATGACATTTGTTGAACATTTGGAAAAATGGATTAATAATTAATGATGGAAAACTATTGAATAACAACACAGCAACTGTTAGAATGAAACATGTAATTGGTTTTGTGGACTAGCTATCATGCAATATTTTATGGATCATAAATTCAGATAATTTTCATAAAAAGGTAAGGACATTTTATCTCTCTCTTTAAAATATGCTAAGAACATTTTTTCTCCCCCTTCCCCCAAAAAATAACATAATAATTTAGCTTTAGTTTCATTGAGATTCAACTTAACTGTGAATTTTGTATGCTGTCTTTATGACCAGGCTGAACTACTCTTTAACAAAGCATCATTACTCACCTTTTAATTGAATTCAAGGTAAAGAAAGCAAAGTTTTGAGATGATTGCAAAGTCAACAATGATTCATTTGCAGTGATAATTAATTTTGTTATCAGTAAGGAGACAGGACACTTTTGCTCAATAGAATTATCCAAATTGTCTTTGTTCTCCAATTTTTTGTGCAAACATTCTGCAGGCCTGTGCAGCAAATGCCAGCAATGAATGCATTAATGTTGATTTGCCCATTCTTTGTCAGACATTCTTTTTTTGACAAGGATGGACAAGCCTTTTTGACAGTTCTGTCAGTGTTGCTAATTATGTCTTCTACTGGAAGATGAGAACTTATCGACTGACTTATGTAAAGTAGAGAATGTCTTCTGCAAAAGCCTTGTCCAGTCAGGAAAGAGTAGAGGTGACTATGACCTGACTTTTGACATCAGGATCTGTTACAAACATCTTACAGACAAGATAACCCGTCAGTTTCTGACATTTCAATTCCTGATGCTCAGAATAAATTCTGTTGGTGAGGGAAATTGGCTCTGACTTTTGGTACAATGTTACCTTGAGATTTTTCCAAGATGACCAGATTTTCTTGACAGGAAATGATACAAACACACCAGTTTTGAGAATGATTAAGTGATACATTGTATTGAAATGTTCTTCCATTTTGTATTTCAAGCGAACATCACTGGAGGATTAATAGGAATGCCCTTAAGGTTAGAGATACTTAAATGTTGTGATTCCTCCCCTTTAAGTTTCATTTTCTTTCATTGTTGATTCAGGTGCTTTATTTGTCATTGATATTCTGTTTTCTGTTTTAATGCTGCATTATTTTTGTTCTTCTTTTTTAAGATGCTAATCCATTTATTCCACAAAATATTCAGCTTCCAATTGCAGCATTGGTAACAGATAGGGCTATTGTTGAAGAAGTTGACTATTCTTTGTTGGCTTGGTAAGTGAGTTCTTTTTAGTGCAGTAGAGACCTTCACTGATGTTCTGTTGTCTTGGTAAGTGAGCTCTTTTTAGTGCAGTAGAGACCTTCAATGATGTTCTGTTGTCTTGGTAAGTGAGCTCTTTTTAGTGCAGTAGAGACCTTCACTGATGTTCTGTTGTCTTGGTAAGTGAGCTCTTT